>CM008282.1:16063546-16157774 GCA_002319775.1 Fagopyrum tataricum | reverse complement strand
GGCCGTAGTCGCTAGTAGGAGGACAGCCGGCTATAGCTCGGCTTACGGTTCAGCCACAGTTGCAGAGGGATTTGATAGAGTTGGAGTTGGATATCCAGTTCCCGGATACGGACTGTCGTTTGTCCGAGTTAGAGGTATTACCTGACTTGTCCGGAGAGATCCAACAGAAGCACGAGGGATGTCCCATTTTGATGAGGATACGGGACAGGATGTCCCGAGGAGAGGCAACGCAGTTATCGCAGGAGCAGGCGGGCGATTGAGACGCCAGGGACGTGTTTGTGTACCGCCAGACCAGGAATTGAGAGAGCGGATTTTTGAATGAGGCACATTTCACACCTTACTCGGCGCACCCAAGCACGAGTAAGATGTACTAGGATCTTAGGAGATTTTATTGGTGGGGCGGGCTCAAGCCCGATGTAACTAGATATGTGGCCCGATGCGCGACCTGCCAGAAGGTCACGATCGAGCACCAGAGACAGAGGAGAGCTTCACCCACCGCCCGTGCCACAGTGGAAGTGGGAGGACATATCCACAACTGTCAGATTGTGAGATTACATGGAATAACGAGGACCATCATCCCGGACAGGGACGGGCGTTTTACCTCGAGGGTCTGGCACGCGTCAATCGGGATGGAACCGTATGAGGCATTGTATGGACGGAGATGCCGTACTCCCTTATGTTGGGACGAGCGGGGGAGTTTTAGCGTTGTAGCTCCAGATCAGGTACAGGACAACGTGGCTAGAGTTGCTTTGATTCGAGAGAGGATGTTGGCTGCGCAGAGCCGTCAGAGGTCGTATGCGGATAGGAGGCGTAGACCTCTCGATTCAGGGTAGGAGCTCAGGTATGGTTGAGGGTATCACCGACGCGGGGCGTCAGGCGATTCGGCATTAAGGGGAAGTTAAGCCCCCGATATGTCGGTCCATTCGAGATCTTGGAGAGAGTCGGTGAGGTGGCATACCGGTTAGCACTGCCACCGCGGTTGGAGAGTATACACCCGGTATTTCATGTCTCTTAGCTGAGAGAATACATACACGACCCGAGGCACATCATCAACCACGAGGACCTAGTGGTCGAGCCGGACCATACCTTTGCAGAGCACCCGATAGCGGTCTTAGAGCGGAGTATGAGGCGCCTTTGATCGAAGGAGATACCGATGATGAGGATACAATGGTCGAGGCGAGGAGCCGATGAGGCTACATGGGAGACGGAGGATAGTATCCGGAGGACCGTCGGGTTAGTCCCGAGATCTTCCTTGTTTGTTCCGTGTGTTAAGTGATTTTGTTTGAGTAATGTGTACCTTGCGAGGTTTTGATGTGATGCTATACGTAGACTTGGATTAGCACCGGTAGTTGACGTTTTATAAGTTCCACGTGGTTACGAGACGTGTTGCTCCGAGAGTGTTGGATTTAGCATGTTTCGGGACGAAACTTGTTTTTAGGGGGATTAGTTGTAACACCCGGAATTTAATTCCGGACTTAGAGCGCCTTGTAGATCTTCCCGTAGGCCAGAGATGCCGAGCGCCGGGATTTATTCCTAAAAATCCCGAGCCGACTCGTCGTTTTTCCCTTTTTTCCGCGTTCCGACCCTTCGTTCCGAGTCGAAGTGACAAGGGGTCAATTCTGACCCCTCGTTCCTAGCAAATGTGACAAGATGGATGTTGTCCCCTCACCCCTTTTCAGCCTATGTCCCCCTCTCTCTCCTCCCTTACTCTCTCTCACGTCATTTCTCTTCTCCACTCTTCCTCTCTTCTCTTCTCTTCTCTTCTCTTCTCTTCTTCTTCCATTGTTGATTGTGGAGCTTGCATGTGTGGACTGCAGAAGGAGAAGTGCAGATCTGGAGTGGTAAGTCTCATTCCTTCCTTCCTTCTTTCCTCTCCATGGCTGCTCACTCCTTTCTTCTTCCCTCTTTCATCCATAGCCATGGATGAAGCTTTGAGAGGTTTCACTCATGTCCTTTGCATGCTTGTGTTCTTAGCTCGATTAGGTCGAGGAGAGGTGCCTAAGACCAGTGGTGGGTGTTTGGAGAAGATCCAGCAAGAAAAGAAGGACTTTGGCACCAAGGATCCACGATCGAAAACGAATAAGATGACGTTCTGCACAGAACCCGCGGGGCGGATCTTCAGGACCGCGGGAGCGGCCAGCCGCAGGTGCAGCTCGGCACGGCCGCAGGGGCGGCGCCAGACTCACGACTCCAGGGCGGTAGCAAGGCGCAGGGGCGGCTCCTGGTTCCGCGGGTCGGCTTCTGTGTTCCGCAGGGGGCGCCAGCTTGACTCCGCGGCTGCGGTTTCTTCAACAATAGGCTTCTCCTCTCCCTTCCTCTTTGGTCCTTCCTTAGTATTGTTGTTGAATCATGATAGTAGCATGCCTAGGATGGATCTAGAGTAGCTTGAGATGTCACTTACTGGTTGTGAACCTAGGAGCCCCTAAGGCTCTTTGTAATTGAAGGATATGAGCATGTGTGCATGATGGACCTTCTAGGCTAGCTTGTGCCTCTTTGGTTGAGGATTAATATATTTGAGGTTATGAACTGTTGGGTGCTACTTTCATGTGTGGAGAGTGTGATGAGTACTTGGGACATAGGATGCATTCCTAGCTTGAGGGTTAGGTGATCTTGCTTAGATCACTAGAGTGAAGTCTAAGACTTCTTGAGAGTGAGTATGTATTGATATGCATATCTCTTGTGAGCATGTTGTGGGCTTCCTCTTTAAGGAAGCAAGAGTGTGGTGACTTGAGTGTGGTGACGAGGTAAGTCTCCGGACTTACTTAGCTCGTATTTTACGTATTAGCATTGATGTGTGTTTGGTGGTGTGTGTTTATGTTCTTGTTATAAACAACTAAACCGGTAAATAGGACCACCGACCTTATATAATTTGGCCCAAGTGTATGATAACGGGCGGTGACATTCTGCCTAGCTTCGCGTGAAGTTAGGAGGATCTCCGCGACTAGCCCGGAGGGTTCAATGGTCGAATGCATCCTTACCATTCTTGCCGGTAAGTGGGAACCAAGGCGAGACCACGGTGGTTCTCATGTCACAAACCTAAGTTGAATTAGAACGGGATATGACTTAATAATAAAAAGATAATAAACCGGACTTGTGTGCTTTACGTTATGTGATATGTATGCGTTTGTGCCTTCGCCTCTTTTCTAATGCTTCGAATATGAGCTAACGGTTTTAAACCGTGGTTGTAGATGCCTTGCAGGTTAGGGACGCCACCGAGTGAGGTGGAGGAGTGGACAGCCGGGGTCTCCGTACATTATAGGACGGGGACGTTTTTGGGATTATGTTTTCATATCGTTAGTTTGTGGATGTTGTTGTGTGTTTTAGATTTTCGTATCGGAGTTACGTCGTTTTGAGGACTCGGCTAAGTTTCCACTTTGTACTCTTTACCTTTCAGTTTTCGCATACATTAAAAACGTTTTGAGTTTTTGCCTTTATTTTTGCCTTGTTAGAAAGGTCCGGTGAAATTGTTGTCAAGTTAAGGGTCGGGACCCATTGTGAGGTCTCGCCCGTAGCATCCTAAGTCCCGCGGATTTGGGGTGTTACAACCTTCATGGCCATGCACGTACGGTTTAGTTGAGGAGGGAAAGGAGAGAGAGAAGGCTACCTATGTCCTGCGATTACCACTGGCGACGGGAGGGACTCTGATTGGCTTGCCGGTGCCTGTTCGTGGTAGTCACTACTCTACCACTGTAAAGAAGAGGGAGTGAGAGGAGGTTTCATTTCCGGCAACGAAAAGAGAGGGCGAAGGGAAGAGAAGGCTTACCGGTTGATGTATTGAGAAGAGACTTGTGTCTTATTCCATTGGGAATAAGACACAAGTCTCTTCTATGCTTGGCGTAGGAGACGCAAGTCGGGAAAGAAAGAGATAGTTGGCACGTGTGATAGTCAAGGGGAGGAAAGACGCTCACCGGTCTTCAATGCTTCCGCCATTACTGTCGTCGTCAACGGTCCTCATTAAGGCCGGTCATCAATGGATTTAATGATCGGTAACGGTAGAGAGCGGACGCCGATGAAGGGGAGAAGAGAGGTTGGTGACTCTCTAAGATCACCAGGCCAAGCCAAATTGGGCCAGAGGGAAACCAAAGGAAATAGCTGGCCCAAAGAAAAGAAGAAGGGTAGTGGTTCTCCACTTGGGCCGGAAACGGAAGTAATAAACCGGTTCAGTTTATCTCGTAAACTCGTCAAGATATTGTTCGATTCGTTTCTTTGGTGGATATGGTCAACTTTTCGGAATTAATCAAATATAATTTTTTTGGTTATTACACTCTATATAAAGGTAAGTCAATTGAGTAAGAAAATTCGAGTGAGTAAAATAGGGTAAGTAATATTGGGTATGTAAAATTGAGTAACTAATGTTACTCGATTTCAGTTACCCAATTTCACTTACCCAATTTTAATTACCCAATGTTACTTACCCGATTTGACTTACTCAATTTGATTACTGACTTTTACTTACTCAATGTTATTTTATCCGATTTTAGTTACTCAATTTTGCATACCCAATATTACTTTCCCGATTCTACTCACTTGATTTTAGTTACCCAATTTCACTTACTTGAATTTATATATATAACCTCATGAATAAGTCAACGATTTTAATTACCTAATTATCTATTTTCTTCATCTTATGATTAACTCTTTTCTTCTTCCTATCATCTTCTAAAAAATCTCAATTATCTATTTCCTTCTTCCTAAGATTTTCTAATATATCTCAATTAAGAATATCCTTCTTCCTAGGATTTTTAAAAATATCTCAATTAATATTTTCCTTCTTCTTATTATTATTTCTTTCTCTTTCAATTATCTATTTTCTTCTTCGTAAGATAATTAGACACGTAAAAATAATATATTTTTTCTAATTAAAAAATTAAAAGTGCATACTTTGTTAACAAGATTAAAAAATGCATACTTTGTCAACACGATTAATAAAAGTGAATACTTGATATTCCCAACAAAAAAGAGTGTATTATTAGCTAAATAATTTCTTATCTATAACTTATGAAAACAATTTCTAAAAATGTATGTACAATCTATATACATATACTAAAACAGACGAAATAAAGATGATGTGGAGACCTCACAAATTTTATAGGATTAAGTTTTTTTAAATAACTAATTAAGCCATAAAATCATTTTTAGCCAAATTAAAAAAAAATACTTCGTAAAAATTAACTAGCAAGATCTCGAATCAGGTTGTATCCACCGTAACATTTTAGCTAAAATTTTATATTGGTATTTTTTAATTTTTTTTAAAATTTATTTGTATCCATCAAATCTTTTTTATTTAAATTACAGAATTTTTTGGAACGAGTTACGTTACTTTTCTTAAACGTTGTTATCCCACATCGATTATAAATAAGGCTGATAATTTGAGAACATGTATAAATAAAGGGTTTGAAGATTAAACAAATCACATATTTCTTGGCTTTTTGGCTAAGTTAAAGTATTTTTTATTTATTAATAACGGATTAATATTCTTTATATGGATTATTGACCTACTGTTTTGTAGATCGTTGACCTACTGTTTTGTGGGTCGTTGACCTATTGTTATGTGAGTCGTTGACCTATTGTTTTGTGGGTCGTTAAATTTTGTTATCCCACATCTAATAGTTTGAGAACTTGTATAAATAGAGGGTTTAAACAAGTATAATTTTTTATTCATAACGGATTAATATCCGTTATATGACCTACTTTTTTGTGGGTCAACGACCCAATACTTTGTGTAGTCATCGTTGATCTTTTTTGTGGGTCGTTAACCTTTTGTTTTGTTGGTCATTTTTATTTTACTATCCCATTTTTATTCATAACGGATACTCCGTTATATGGGTTGTTGACCATCGATTTTGCTATCCAACATCGATTATAAGAGTTTAGTGATTAAACAAATCATACCTTTTGGCAAAGGTCAAGTATAATTTTTATCAATACCGGATTAATATCTGTTTTGTTGGTCGTTAATCTACTATTTTATGTGTCGTTGACCTGCTATTTGTGGGTCAAAATAAGGTTTGAACATTAAACAAATAATATATTTATTTTTATGCCTTTTGGCTATGTTCAAGTATAATGTTTTATTCATAACGGATTAATATCCGTTATATGGGTCGTTGATCTACTATTTTGTTAGTCGTTGATCTGTTGTTTTGTGGGTCGTTAAATATTTTCATATTTTGTTATTCCACATCGATTATAAATAAGATTGATAGACCACAGGGTTTAAAGATTAAACAAATCATTTATTTCTTGACATTTTGGCTAAGTTCAAGTATAATTTTTATTAATAACGGGTTAATATCCGTCATATGGGTTGTTGACCAACGATTTTGCTATCCCACATCGATTGAGAACTTGTATAAATAGATAGTTTGAAATTAAACAAATCATACATTTTTTGGCCTTTTGGTTAAGTTCATGTTTACATTTTTTTGGCTTTTTGGCTAAGTTCATTTATAATTTTTATTCATAACGGATTAATATCCATTATAAGTGTCGTTAAATATTTTTAGCGATTTTCCTATCCCAAATGGCCTTTTGGTTAAGGTCAAGTATAAATTCTTATAATTTTTATTTATAACATATATATCGTTACTATAATAACCGGGAAATTTTAATAAATTTTCTTGTTATTTCAAAATTATATTTAATTTATTTTCTTTAAACTGAGAACTCGAATCAAATACGAATAAATAATACAAATTAACCCAAACCCAATCGCTAGCTAAACCGAACCAAACCCGTTTATTATATACTAGACCGGACTATAAACCTTATTTTCTGAAACCAAACCAGACGGCCTGGAGCATGCCCGTTAGCACACCTACCTTCCTTGTTTGTTTGTTTTGGCCTATTACTCTCAGGCCCACGTCTTCTTCGCCTGGTCAGGCCCACGTCTTCTTCGCCTGGTCAGGCCCAATTGGGCAGCACTACTCCTCCCTCTCTTTTGGGTCAAGCCCAAATATGTACCGCGGCCCGCCATTCCCTCAGACAACCAATTGAGACGAACAATGTCGTTGAAAGCGTCTTATTCTCGCTCCCTTCTTTCCTCCTGAGTAACGACATTCAACGCCGGCCATTACTTCCGCCTTAACTCACATCTAACGTCTCATCCGTCTGAACTCATCTCTACCATTTCTTCCAGCCGTTACATAAGAGTTATATCGAAGGAGATGAATGTCGGGGACGTGGGATCGGGAGCCTCGACACCCCTACCCTTCCCGACCACCCTCACCCTCAACACCTCTACTCCACCACCTGCAACCTCCCACCCCTCCCAATTTTTCCACCCCTACAGAGCACACTATTCTTCTTGCCCGTCTCTCTCTTACCTCGTCATCGACCTCTCTCTCAATCCTCTCTGCTTTGTGTAGCAACCCGACCCCAAACCACCTCTCAATCACCTCCACCTCCCTGTCCTTTCCATGTCTCCACCTCTCGTTTCCTTCATGTACACTAGTAGCCACCAAACCGCCAAGCCTAGAGACCTCCAACTCCACCACAACCCTGCCCCGAGATGCTTCCACTCCGCCTCTCACAACCTTTCCGGTCACTCTCATCATCACTAGACTCCGAACTTTTCCCCCGTTCCATAATGTTCCGAACTACCCTACGTCACTCAAGTGACCCCGCCGGAG
Source organism: Fagopyrum tataricum (assembly GCA_002319775.1). Classification (NCBI taxonomy): domain Eukaryota; kingdom Viridiplantae; phylum Streptophyta; class Magnoliopsida; order Caryophyllales; family Polygonaceae; genus Fagopyrum; species Fagopyrum tataricum. Next base: position 16,150,143 of record CM008282.1, on the reverse strand, counting down.
TAACGAGATTCTAGCCGCCAACCAACTCTACTTCCCCTCCTACACGTCCTGACCTTGCACCTTGCCAAGGGTGCCAACTCGGAGAGTTTTCTTCTCCTCGTCTCTACAATGGTATGGAAGGATGAAGGGTGGATGAAGAAAAGAGAGGGACGGTTGCAGTTGGCGAGAGTCGAACGCTGGACTAACTCAGGCTACTTGGCGTGTCGCCTCCTTGCCGTTAGTAAGTATCGATCTCTTGACCTCATGTCATTGATTTTATTTGTGACAAGGTTGTCACCAGGGATTGAACCCCCGATGTTCCGCCCTTCCCATCTGATGCAAATATGCATTTTTGTTATCCACAAGATTTGAAATCGTGACCTATTGTACGTTATGTTACGGGGTTAACCGTAAGGTTTTCCGATCTTTCGACACCAAGACTTCGTATTCAAGAAAAGTAAAAAAGACGTGGGAATGAAGAAAAATAAGGAAAACGAATAAATGATCCAATGATGATGGTGGATCGATAGTTGGATAGATCTGGTCGAACCCTTAAAGCAACCAAGAGCACACTAGGGAAACTATGGCCCTAACACACAACTTGGAATGATTTAAATAAGCCCTTCCGCTATAATCTCACACAAAAGGGAACGCGATTGTGCATAGAGCACGAGAAGTCGCCTAAAGATGATTGAGAGCATCAACTTGTCAATCCAAGTGACACAACTCAAAACGGTCCAAGTTGTTTGACAGACGAGAATCCACTCGCTTAGGGTTTGAATAGGATTTCACCTATTCGTTCTCGATTTCACGAGAGAGAAGCATATACTAAAATATTCAATTTTGTGTTGATTAATGAGTTAAGGAAAAAATGTCCAATCTTGATGCCTTATATAGGCTGGGGGAGACGTCTTCTCTAGGGTTTACAACGGGTTGATCTAAGCTACGGGTCAAATATAATCTAGAGCCCAAACAAGGAAAAGATAGGATCAAATCTTAAAAAGATAAGATCATATCTAGGGCTGAAAAAAATAACTTAAAGGCCCAAAATAAACAAATAAAAAGCTAGCCCATAATTAAAAGAGTCCAAATATGGGCTGAAAATAATAGATCTAATTAAGGCATAATTTAACCAATAAATAGGCCCAACTTTGAGTAATAAAACGTCCAGCTCCTTCTTCATACGTATCTCCTTGATTCTTGACATCGAATCATCTTCCTTGCCCATGCGTACGTGATCATGAATGCACGTGAGCAACATAGCTTCCATGAAAGGCTTCTCTTGGTTCCAAGAAGCTCTCTATGACGTCTTCTTCTTGCCTAGGCATATGTGCTCCTCATGCATGGACGTGTATGGTTGCGTCTTCCTACATACGAGATCAATCTTGATATCTCCCATCTCCAATCAGTAGTCTTCATTGTACTTCCATAAATGGTCTTTACAATTATTCCATGAATGATCTCCTTCTCATGTTGAGGAATATCTTTAATCCTTCCTCTCCTTCTCCTCAGAGTGATCAACACTCCATGTCTCCTAGCTTGAATGATCATGATCTTCATTCGGGCTAGGTCTTGAGATGCTTCTGCATCACATTATATGTCCACCCGGTTCGTCATCCCTAGAAATCAAACCCAGGATATGTTGTGTTGCCACCCAAAGCCAACTGGTGCCAAATCGCGAAAAACTTTGAGACAAGTACGGATAAGGTGAGTTCATAGGACTCACTTAGCTACCTTTTAATACTGAGTGTGCACTATGGTAGTGTGTGTTATGATGTGAAATAAAATGAACGAACTAGATCACTGCTTTTAAATTTCTAAAGAGATGTTCAAGTGTATTATAACGTGTCGTAGATTTTGGTCCGGACCGAGGGGGTACCGGAAGATTTCCCCGCGACCTGTCCAGTAGCGTATACGGGGGGGTACATTAACACCAGCCCTACTGGTGAAAGGGGACGGGGGCAAGAGTCGATGGGACTCTTGTGCTACCTTGAAAAGTTGGAAAATAGAATGACCAATTCCACCAAAGAAAAGATAATAATCCGGGACATTGTGTGTTGCATGCTTATTGATTTACAGTACTTCCTTATATGTGTGTGTGCTTTATTGACCTTAGTATTAGAATTGTAGTTAACAGTTTTTACCGTGTTGTTAGGTTTTTGCAAGATAGATCGCTATCGAGAAATTGAGAGTGGAGTGGTCAGTCGGGTTTCCGTACTAGGAGTTGTGGGTGTTGGGTTTACATAATTATGTTCCATTTATTTATTCATTATTGTTGTAGAGTTTATTTAGTTCACAGTTGGTTGACGTATGAGTCTAGAATCTGTCGAGTTTATATATGTATTTTTGAAAGGATTTGTATTTAAAATATTTGTGCCTTGTTGCAAGATCCGACATTACTGACGTCAACCTAAGGCCGGGACCCACTGTGAGGGCCTAGCCAGTAACGCTCCGAGTTCCTAGAATTCGGGGTGTTACAACATGGTATCAGAGCTCTAGGTTCGCAACAATGACACTCGCAATCTTCTAAAAAGGTCAAGCATTAACAGAACCCAAAGAGGGATCTGTTTTTTCAAAATGAATTTCAAAGTTTTGTTTCTTGTTTAGTCGGGTTGGGTAGTAATACGGAAATCACCGCTCCAATCTGCAAATCTCGGTAGTAGTAGGATAGTGTGACTTTTACTTAGAAGTATGATACTAGTTATAGTCGCATGTCTCGTATATACGGCGCACACCAAGATAGTAACCGTGTCGGTTAGGGGTAAAGGTAATTACCTTTCCACCCTTCCCACACGGAGTAGAATTAATAAGTGCTACAAATCAAGCACGCAAGTGGAAATTTTTCGAAGACGAGAGGACGAAATATGGAGTGCTGAAAGTATGATCCCGATGGTACCAAAAATTTGAAGACACGACCAACTTAACTAGGTTACCCCTCGAAGGGAGCTCCAGGGTTCACAAAATGATCCCGGACTCCAGAGATACAATTGTCGTGACTTTCCAAGGATAAAAGAATAACGGACAGAACCGCAATAACGGCAATTACATCTAGTGTACCATAAGAAGGAAGAGCAGGTGAAATGATGTGGAAACCACGCGAGATCCAACAAAGGCGTCTTTTGGACAAGGACCCGAGGCGCTAATGTCAAGAGATCCTCCCAAGAAACGGGAAAGGGAAGAGAAAAGCATCACAGTGCTTACAGTTTTGCAAGAATAAGTCATCACACGGTGTCATGAAGTACGGTCATGTCGGTGGGACGGCGGGACGGCGGGACGAAGTTTGAGAAGTGGTGATCGCTTACACGGGAAGACAAGTATACACTACTAAGCAAACAACACCGGTTAGGGTACGAAGAAGGAACCAAGCAGCGGAATCTAAAGAACTGAAGGAAGGGATAACTCGACCTACGGACCGACTCAAGGGAAAGGAAATAAGAACAACGAAGCTTTATCCCGACGAACGGTAGAATGTCATAGTCAGCCATTGTTAAGGGAAACAACATGAATGAGTTACGATACACAAACCGTAAGGAGAGAACATAACTACATGTGAAGCGGTTAGGATACTACCACTTCTAGGAGACGACTCATTAGTCGGGTCATTTTGACTGAAGAATACAATTTGATCTAAGATGAACCATATACCGAAAAGTGAGTAGTTAAGGGTGTAGGGAGACCAGAAGAGTTGCGTTGACGCTCAAGAGCCACCACCCCTATGAAAAGGATATTTAAAGATACAGACGACTTGAGTCTGAACACCATCTTGAAAATAGAAAGGGCGAGACCATTAAGACGACCCTTAGACCGGGACGATCATAGGGAAACAATACCATTCAAAGAGAAACCAAAGAACCGTGAACATACACGGGTAAAGACGCCCCAACAAAATGGCAGTAATGTACTCGGAGTTTACCCAACAACAATTAACTCACCAGTTAATTAAGTTAGAATGTGGGATATCACACGGAATAAGAAGGATTGCGATGAAACTTAGAACATGGTTGAGTTGAAAGATTTAATGTTAACCCAACAAAAGAGAAGGTGGTGAAACATCAATCATTGAACGGACCTATGAATATCTAAGCGAGAGTATCACAGGTGAGTTAAGAGCGACGTTGAAGTATGAGTCAAGAAACCAATCCGATACCCAAGAGGAACATCCATAGAAGGAAAGAAAATTGACCTCCCCCTTGTAGGCGGAGTAAGATTTACTACCTTGTGTGATCTGGACTAGATCACGGGAGCTTGAAGAACTAAAGAGAAGGAAAATTTTGAGTTGATCAAGGACTAGAACCTAGAAGTCTGGTACCACCTGGGGAAGATGAAGGCAACCGCCAATGGATTGAGGGAGCAGACGCCTCGGTAATAGCCAGTTGAAAACTCAACCTGAGCTACAAAGATATCTACACGGACTAGAGACGGGGGATATTGCAAGAGGCTCATTCTACACCCTACTCGATACACCTAGGTGCCAGAGAGATGTACTGAAACGTCAGACACTCCTATTGGTGGAGTGCTCTGAAGCGAATGTGACTAGATTTGTGCCACGGTGTGCGACCTATCGGCAGGTCAAGACCGAGCACCACCGACCCAAGAAAGAGCTCCACCCACTGTCGGTCCCTCCGTGGAAGTGGGAGGATATATTTATGGACTTGGTCATCGGGTTGAGACCTAGCAAGAGTTTTGACGCTAATTGGATCAGGGTGAGTACACTTACCATGACCGGATGTATCACCCCATCAAGTAAACGTGGTTGGTGAGTCGATCAGCAAAGGAGTTCCCGAGACAAATCGTGGGACTACATGAAGTGCATAGGACCACCACCTCAGATTGAGAAGGACGGTATGCTTGGAGATTTCAAGCACAGATACAGGACGACATGGCTCGGGTAGCCTTGATACAAGAGCGGATGCTAGCACCTCAGAGTTGCCAAAGGTCTTATGTTGATAAGAAGCGTAGACCGCTAGAATTTGAGTCGATTCACATGTTAGGTTAAGAGTATCACCGACCCGATGCAAGATATTGGAGTAGGCCGGAGAGGTTACGTACCGGTTAACCCTCTCATCTGCCTTGGATAACATGCATTCGGTATTGCATGTATCTCAGTTCAAAGAATAAATACAAGACCCACGACATGTTGTCAACCGTGAGGGACTGATGAACCGGACCACGCTTTACCGAGCGCCCGGTAACTATATTGGAGAGGAGTGTTAGACGACTACGGTCGAAGGAAATTCCGATGCTAAAGATTCCTGATCCCGATGGAGGATCGATGAGTCCACTTGGAGAATAAAGGACAGTATTATGGGCTCATAACCGGAGTAGCAAGCCGAGCAGTGGAAACTTTAAGTTTGACGAGTTAATCAGAAGCTCGCTTAATTATGTGTTATGAGTTTATAATATACTTCGCATGTTGATTTGAGTGATTATAATATAATATTGATGATTGCCCTCGGGATGCATGTAATACCGGTTTGTCCTGGTTGAAAGAAAAGGGAAAAATTCATTAAGAATAACATTAAATATGATTAGGGAGTCCGAAACTCGGACTAGCCGTACGTCACCCTAAGTTTCGTGATGAAACTTATTTTAAGGAGGGATTGATGTAATAACCGGAAAATTTTAATAATTTTCCTTGTTATTTTATACAATTTATTTTCTTTAAACTAAGAAACCAAATCGAATACGAATAAATAATCCAAACGGATCGAAACCCGATCGCTAACTAAACCAAACCGAACCCTTTTATTTTATACTAGACCGGACTATAAACCTTATTTTTTGAAACCAAACCGGACGGCCTGAAACAGGCATGTTAGCACACCTTCCTTCCTTGTTTGTTTGTTTCGGCTTATTAATCTTATGCCCACGTCTTCCTCGCCCGGTCAGGCCCAGTTGGGCAGCACAACTCCTCCCTTTCTTTTGGGCCAAGCCCAACTATGTACGCCGGCCCGCCATTCACTCAAACAACCAATTGAGACGAATGACGTCGTTGGAAGCATCTTCTTCCCGCTCCCTTCTTTCCTCTTGAATGACGACATTAAACATCGGGCATTACTTTCCGCCTTAACTCACATCTACCGTCCCATCCGCCTTAACTCATCTCTACCGTTTCTTCCAGCCGTTACACAAGAGATGTATCGAAGGAGATGAAGGCCGGCGACGTGGGATCGGGAGCCTCAACACCTCTACCCTTCCCGACCACTCTCACCCTCATCCCCTATACTCCACCACCTGCAACTTCCCACTCCTCCTAGTTCTTCCACCCCGACATAGCACACCCTTCTTCCTCCCCGTCTCTCCCTTACCTCGTCATCGACCTCTCTCTCTCAATCCTCCCTGCTTTGCGTAGTAACCCGACCTCCAACCACCTCTCGATCACCTCCAACTCCCTGTCTTTTCTCTGTCTCCACATCTCGACTCCTTCATGTACACCAATAGCCACCAAACCGCCACGCCTAGAGATCTCCGACTCCACAATAATCTTGCCCCGAGATACCTCCACTCTGCCTCCCACAACCTTTCCGGTCACTGTCATCATCATTGGACTCCGAACTTTCCCCCCGCTCCCTACTGTTCCGAACTAACCTACCTTACTCAGGTGACCCCGCCGGAGTAACGAGATTCTAGCCGCCAACAAAATCTACTTCCCCTCCTATACGTCCTGACCTTGCATCTTGCCAAGGGTGCCGACCCGGCAAGTTTTCTTCTCCTCGTCCCTGCAATGGTATGGAAGGACGAAAGATGGATGAAGAAAAGAGAGGGACGATTGTAGTGGGCGAGAGTCGAACGTTGGACTAACTCACGCTACTTGGCGTGCCGCCTCCTTGCCGTCAGTAAGTACCGATCTCCTGACCTCACACCATTGAGTTTATTTGTGACAAGGTTGTCACTAGGGATTGAACCCCCGATGTGTTGCCCTTCCCATTTAACGCAAAGATGCATTTTTGTTCTCCACATGATTTGAAACTGTGACCTACTGCACGTTATATGTCCGCCATCCTTAGAATTCGAACCCAAGATCTGTTGCATTGCCACCCGACGTGAACTGGTGCCATCTAAAACCCGGTAGACTTGCTACCAATTCATTTCCGGTTAGACCCGAACCCGATTCCTTTCCGTCAATTTTATTTTTCCGTTAACTTATTTTCCAATAGAATTTAATAATGAATTAATATAATTAATTAATTATTGCATGATAATTTAGTTTTATTTAGGGTTAACTAATGTTGAAATGTTTGATAACGCGGAACTAAGTAGATAACCGGAATGTGAGATTTAGCGGAATCGAGAAAGTATATTCTTGGAACCGGAATGAGAATATAGAATAGTTGAGTGGTTGATAACATTATAATAGTTATGCACTCCCGAGATAGGGATATTTTATTAGAACGACTATGTGGATGATAAGAGAATTTGAAATGGACGTCTAGGTCCATGAACCAAAGTTGTTAAAGAAAGTAAGTGTATCGATGCTTGATATCATACCCTGATTATTTAGAATGATAAGTCGAGTAGTATTAAGGGTTGAAATAGTTCTAAGGGTTGATAAATGTTAATCATGAAATTCAGATCTATGACTGACAAGATCGCAAAAACGTTGAGACCAGTACGGATAAGGTGAGTTCATATGACTCAATTAGCTACCTTTTAATATTGAGTGTGCACTAGGGTAGTGTGTGTTATGATGTGAAATAAAATTAACGAACTAGAGCACTCCTTTTAAATTTCTAAAGAGAGGCACAATTGTATTATAACGTGTCGTAGCTTTTTATCCGAACCGAGGGGGTACCAGAAGATTTCCCCGCGATCAGTCCAGTAACGTATACGGGAGGATGCATTAACATGAGTCCTACTGGTGAAAGGGGACGGGACAAGAGTTGATGGGACTCTTGTGCTACGTTGAAAAGTTGGAAAATAGAATGACCAATTTCACCAAAGAAAAGATAATAAAATGGGACATTGTGTGTTGCATGTTGATTGATGTACAGTACTTCCTTATATGTGTGTGTGCTTTAGTGACCTTATTATTAGAATTGTAGTTAACGGTTTTTATCGTGTTGTTGGGTTTACATAATTATGTTCCATTTATTTATTTATTTATTATGGCAATAGAGTTTATTTAGTTCATAGTTGCTAACGTACGAGTACAAAGTCTGTCGAGTTTATATATGTATTTTTGAAAGGATTGGTATTTAAAATATTGGTGCCTTGTTGCAATATCCGACATTATTGACGACAAACTAAGGCCGGGATCCACTTTGAGGTCCTAATCAGTAACGCTCCGAGTTCTTAGAATTCGGGGTGTTACAACATGGTAACAGAGCTCTAGGTTGGCAACAATGGCACTCACAATCTTCTAAAAAGGCCAAGTATAAAGAACCCGGAAAAGGATCTGGTTTTTCAAAATGAATTTCAAAGTTTTATTTCTTGTTTAGTCGGGTTGGATAGTAATACGGAAATGCTCCACTCTGCAAATCTCGGTAGTAGTAGGATAGTGTGACTTTTACTTAGAAGTATGATAATAGTTATAGTCGCATGTCTCGTATAGACGACGCACACCAAGATAGTAACCGTGTCGGGTCGGGTAAAGGTAATTACCTTTCCACCCTTCCACACGGAGTAGAACTAATAAGCGCTACAGATCAATCACGCAAGTGGAAATTTTTCGAAGACGAGAGGACGAAATATGGAGTGCTGAAAGTATGATCCCGATGGTACCATAAATTTAAAGATACGACCAACTTAACCAAGTTACCCCTCGAAGGGAGATCTAGGGTTCACATAATGATCCCGGACTCCAGAGATACAGTTGTCGTGACTTTCCAAGGAATCAAGAATAACGGACAGAACAACAGTAACGGCAATTACATCCAGAGTACCATAAGAAGGAAGAGCAGGTGAAACGACGTGGAAACCACACGAGATCCAACAAAGTTGTCTTTTGGACAAGGACCTGAGACGCTAATGTCAAGAGATCCTCCCAAGAAACGGGAAGAGGGAAGAGAAAAGCATCATAATGCTTAGAGTTCATCAAGAATAATTCATCACACGGTGCCATAAGGTACGGTCATGTCGGTGGGACGACGGGACGAAGTTTGAGAAGTGGTGATCGCTCACACGGGATTCCAAGTAGACACTAGTAAGCGAACAACACCGGTTAGGGTACGAAGAAGGAACCAAGCAACGAAATCTAAAGAACCGAATGAAAGGTTACCTTGACCTACGAACCGACTCGAGAGAAAGAAAATAAGAACAACAAAGAGTTCTCCCAACGAACGGTAGAATGTCATAGTCAGACACTGTTAAGGGAAACAACATGAATGAGTTACAATGCAGAAACCGCAAGGAGAGAACATAAGTACATGTGAAGCGGTTAGGATACCACCACTTCTAGGAGACGACTCATTAGTCAGGTGATTTTGACTGAATAATACAATTTGATCTAAGAGGAACCATACACCGAAAAGTGAGTAGTTAAGGGTGTAGGGACGCCAGAAGAGTTGCGTTGACGCTCGAGAGCCACCACCCCTACGAAAAGGATATATAAAGATACAGACGACCTGAGTCGGAACACCATCTTGGAAATAGAAAGGGCAAGACCGATAAGATGACTGTGGACCAAGACGATCATATGGAAACAATACCATTCAGAGAAAAACCAAAGAACCTTGAACATACATGGGAAAAGGCACTCCAACCAAAGGGCGGTAATGCACTCGGAGTTTACCCAACAACAATTAACTCACTAGTTAATTAAGTCAGAAGGTGGGATATCACACGGAATGAGAAGGCTTGCGATGAGACTTAGAACATGGTTGGGCTGACAGATTTGATGTTAACCCAACAAATGAGAAGGTGGGGAAACATCAATCATTGGACGGACCTATGAATATCTAAAAGAGAGTATCACGGGTGAGTTAAGAGCGACGTTGAAGTATGAGTCGAGAAACCAATCCGATAGGACCGATACCTAAGAGGAACATCCGTAGAAGGAAAGAAAATTGACCGCCCCCTTGTAAGCGAAGTAAGATTTACTACCTTGTGTGATCTGGACTAGATCACAGGAGCTTGAAGAACTAAAGAGAAGGAAAAATTCGAGTTGGTCAAGGATTAGAACCTAGAAGTCCGGTACCACCTGGGGAAGGTGAAGGCAACCGAAAATGGATTGAGGGAGAAGACGCCTCGGCTATAACCGGTTGAAAGCTCAACCTTAGTTACAAAGGAATCTACACGGGCTAGAGACGGAGGATACTGCAAGAGGCTCATTCTACACCCTACTCGGTACACCCAAGTGCCAAAGAGATGTACCGATACGTCAGACGCTCCTTGGTGAAGTGGTCTGAAGCAAAGGTGACTAGATTTGTGGAACGGTATGAGACCTGTTGGTAGGTCAAGACCGAACACCTCCGACCCGGGAAAGAGCTCCACCCACTTTCGACCCCGCCATGGAAGTGAGACGATATATTTATGGATTTGGTCATTGGGTTGAGACCTAACAAGAGTTTTGACGCTAATATATTGGATCAGGGTAGGTAGACTTACCAAAACCGGATATTTCACCCCCATCAAGGAAACGTGGTTGGTGAGTCGGTTAGCAAAGGATTTCCCAAGACAGATTGTGGGACTACATGAAGTGCCTAGGACCACCGTCTTAGATCGAGAAGGACGGTTCACTTGGAGATTTTAGGCTCAAATACAAGACGACATGACTCGGGTAGCCTTGATACGGGAGCAGATGCTAGGAGCTCAGAGTTGTCAGAGGTCTCATGCTGATAAGAAGCGCAAACCGCTAGAATTTGAGTCAGTTCACATGTGTGGTTAAGAGCATCTCCGACCCGAGGCGAGATATTAGAGTAGGCCGGAGAGGTTACGTACCGGTTAACCCTCCCACCTGCCTTGGAGAACATGCATTCGGTATTGCATGTATCTCAATTCAGAGAATATATACAAGACCCACGACATGTGGTCAACCGTGAGGATTTGACTGATGAACCGGACCACGCTTTACCGAGCGTCCGGTAACTATATTGTAGAGGAGTGTTAGACGACTACGATCGAAGGAAATTCCGCTGCTAAAGATTCAGTGATCCCGACAAAGGGTCGATGAATCCACTTGGGGAATAAAGGACAGTATTAGGGGCTCATAATTGGAGCATCATGCCGAGTAGTGGCAACTTTAAATTCGACGAGTTAATCTGAAGCTCGCTTATGTGTTATGTGTTTATAATATACTTCGTAGGTTGATTTGAGTGATTATATATAATATTAATGATTGCCCTCGTGATGCATGTAATACCGGTTAGTCCTGGTTGAAAGAAAGGGGAAAAGTTCTCCAAAGAATAACATGAATTATGACTCGGGAGTCCGAAACTCGGACTAGCCGTACGTCACCCTTAGTTTCGAGACAAAACTTATTTTAAAGGGGGCTGATGTAATAACCAGAAAATTTTAATAATTTTCCTTGTTTTTTTAAAATTTTATTTTATTTATTTTCTTTAAAATGAGAACCCGAATCGAATACGAATAAATAATCGAAACGGATCCAAACCCGATCGCTAGCTAAACTAAACCGAACCCTTTTATTCAGTACTAGACCGGACTATAAACCTTATTTTTGAAACCAAACCGGACGGCCTGTAACAGGCCCATTAGCACACCTGCCTTCCTTGTTTGTTTGTTTCGGCTTATTGCTTTCAAGCCCACGTCTTCCTCTCCTCGTCAAGCCCAATTGTGTAGCACTACTCCTCTCTTTCTTTTGGGCCAAGCCCAGCTATGTACGCCGGCCCACCATTCACTCAGACAACCTATTGAGACGAACGACGTCGTTGGAAGCGTCTTCTTCCCGCTCCCTTCTTTCCTCCTGAGTAACGACATTCAACGGCGGGCATTACTTCCGCCTTAACTCATATCTATCGTGTCATCCGCCTTCATCTCTACCGTTTCTTCCAGCCGTTACACAAGGGTTGTATCGAAGTAGATGAAGGTCGGCGACGTGGGATCGGGAGCCTCGACACCTCTACCCTTCCCGACCACCCTCACCCTCAGCCCCTCTACTCCACCACCTGCAACTTCCCACTCTTCCTAGTTCTTCCACCCAGACACAACACACCCTTCTTCCTCCGCGTCTCTCCCTTACCTCGTCATCGACCTCTCTCTCTCTCAATCCTCCTTGCTCTACGTAGCAACCCGACCTCCAACAACCTCTCGATCACCTCCACCTCCCTGTCTTTTCTCTGTCTCCACATCTCGACTCCTACATGCACACCAATAGCCACCAAACCACCACGCCTAAGGATCTTCGACTCCACAACAACCCTGCCCCGAGATGCCTCCACTCCGCCTCCCACAGCCTTTCCGGTCATTGTCATCATCACTGGACTCCGAACTTTCCCCCTGCTCCCTACTGTTCCGAACTACCCTACCTCACTCAGGTGACCCCGCCGGAGTAACGAGATTCTAGCCGCCAACAAAATCTACTTCCCCTCCTACACGTCCTGACCTTGAAACTTGCCAAGGGTGCCGACCCGGCAAGTTTTCTTCTCCTCGTCCCTGCAATGGTATGGAAGGACGAAGGATGGATGAAGAAAAGAGAGGGACGATTGCAGTGGGTGAGAGTCGAACGCTGGACTAACTCACGCTACTTGGCGTGCCGCCTCCTTGCCGTTAGTAAGTATCGTTCTCTTGACCTCGTCCCACTGAGTTTATTTGTGACAAGGTAGTCACCAGGGATTGAACCCCCGACGTGTTGACCTTCCCATCCAACACAAAAATGCATTTTTGTTGTCCACATGATTTGAAACTGTGACCTATTGCACGTTATATGTCCGCCCGGTTTGCCATCCCTAGAACAAGAACCCAAGATATGTTGTGTTGCAACCCGATGCCAATTGGTGCCATCTGAACCCGATTGACTTGCTACCAATCCATTTCCGGTTAGACCCTAACCCGATTCCTTTCCGTCGATTTAATTTTTTTCGTTAATTTAATTTCCGTTAAAATTTAATAATAAATTAATATAATTAATTAATATTGCATGATAATTTAGTTTTATTTAGGGTTAAGTAATGTTGAATTGTTTGATAATGCGGAACTAAGTAGAAAACTGGAATGTGAGATTTAGCGGAATTGAGAAGGTGTATTATTGGAACCGGAATGAGAATGTAGAATAGTTGAGCAGTTGATAACATTATAATAATTATGCACTCCCGAGATAATGATATTTTATTGGAACGACTATGCGGATGATAAGAGAATTTGAAATGAACGTCTAGGTCCATGAACCTAAGTTGTTAAAGAAAGTCAAGGTATCGATGTTAGATATCATAACCTGATTATTTAGAATGATTAGTCGAGTAGTATTAAGGGTTGAAATAGTTCTAGCAGTTGATAAATGTTGATCAGGAAATTCGGATCTATAATTTGCAAGATCGCGAGAAACGTTGAGACCAGTACGGATAAGGTGAGTTCATAGGACTCACTTAGCTACCTTTTAATACTGAGTGTGCACTAGGGTAGTGTATGTTATGATGTGAAATAAAATGAACGAACTAGATCACTGCTTTTAAATTTCTAAAGAGAGGCACAAGTGTATTATAACGTGTCGTAGCTTTTGGTCCGGACCGAGAGGGTACCAGAAAATTTCCCTGCGACCAGTCCAATAACGTGTATGGGGGATGCATTAACACCAATCCTACTGGTGAAAGGGGACGGGGCAAGAGTCGATGGGATTCTTGTGCCACCTTGAAAAGTTGGAAAATAGAATGACCAATTTCACCAAAGAAAAGATAATATACCGGGACATTGTGTGTTGCATGCTGATTGATTTACAATACTTCCTTATATGTGTGTGCGATTTAGTGACCTTAGTATTAGAATTGTAGTTAACAGTTTTTACCGTGTTGTTAGGTTTTTGCATGATAGATCGCTATCGAGAAATCGAAAGTGGAGTGATCAACTGGGCATCCGTACTAAGGAGTTGTGAGTGTTGGGTTTACATAATTATGTTCCATTTATTTATTTATTTATTTATTATTGCAGTAGAGTTTATTTAGTTCACAGTTGGCTGACGTACGAGTCTAGAGTCTGTCGAGTTTATATATGTATTTTTGAAAGGATTTGTATTTAAAGTATTTGTGCCTTGTTGCAAGATCCGACGTTATTGACATCAACCTAAGGCCAGGACCCACTATGATATTCTAACCAGTAACGCTACGAGTTCCCAAAATTCGGGGTGTTACAGTTACATGGGTCGTTGACCTACTATTTCGTGCCGTTATATGGGTTTTTGGCCTTTTTTTTCGTGTCATTGACCTACTATATTGTGGATCATTAAATATTTTCAGTGATTTTGTTATCCCACATCGATTATAAGTAAGAATTACAGTTTGAGAACTTGTATAAATAGAGGGTTTGCAAATTAAGCAAATCATACATTTTTTTGATCTTTTGGCTAATCTTAAGTATAACTTTTATTAATCATGCATTAATATCAATTATATGGGTACTGATCTACCGTTTTGTGGATTTTTTTCATATAGTTTTTTGGGTCGTTAAATATTTTTAGCGCTATCCCACATCAATTAAGAACTTGTATAAGATTTGAAGATAAAACAAATCATACATTTTTTGCACTTTGGCTGAGTTTATGTAGATTCGTGAGAATATTAAACAAATGATACATTTTTTTACACTTTTGCCTAAGTTCATGTAGTTTTGTGGGTGTTAAATATTTTGAGATTTTGTTATCCACATCAATTATAAATAAGGTTGATAGTTTGAGATTTTGTATAAATAGAGAGTTTTGAGATTAAAAATCACGTGGGTTTTATACGAAAATTCATATTCATATTTTTTCGATTTATATTGAATATATAAACATAATATATTTTTTTAAAACACCCGCACAAGGTGCGGGAAATGAACTGGTTAGTACACTATAATCCAAACTAATACATCGAAATTTTAAAAGAAAAAAAATGTTCGTTTGAAAAAGAAGACAAAAAACCGTAAGAAAAAAGTTTAATTTTTTTTTATACTGTTAGTTCAACAAATGTATAAACCATTAATATAATATAGTTTGAATGAAATGTACAAAATTTTGAACGAATTTTTTTTTGTAAAATAAATAACACATGTCACGTCAACAATGCTCCACAATGTCGCACTAGATGTGGTCCGTATTTGAACCAAATCCAATATAAATTGCATATTTGTAGAATAAAATCATAATAATAAAGAGTGTATCCATGTATCCACTATTTATATTCTGTATACATGCATCTTTATAATCTTTATTATTATAAAAAATAAAGTTTAAATTGATCAATTTAGTTTTTAATATTATTTTGATTTTGTGAAGATATTTCAAAGATTTCAATATATGTAAGGGATAGATAAAACGTACTTACCTCTAATTTAAGCGCCATTTATTTGATGAAAATTTGAAATTTTTGGGAAAAAATAATAGGATTTTGATGAAAAGGGCAAAAGTGTAAATTTAGGATTGCTAGTAACGAGGCAAACAAACCCTGGTAGGGCAGAGTTCCCACTATAAAAGCTCCTCAAACCTCCTCACCCAACCCCACCCTAAAAAAATCTGGTTTCGCTTTCGTTCCAAAAGTCGGCGTCGTTTTCCTTTGTGAGAGATCGAGAGAGAAACAATGGCGGATCAGGGTGTTGATAGGCTTAAGGGTACCGTAAAGTGGTTCAACGACACCAAGGGCTTCGGATTCATCTCCCCTACCGATGGAGGCGAAGATCTCTTCGTCCACCAGTCCTCCATCCGCAGCGACGGCGGCTTTCGCAGCCTCGGTGACGGAGAGGAAGTCGAGTTCCTAATCGAGAACAGCGATGATGGCCGTACAAAGGCCGTCGACGTCACCGGTCCTAACGGAGGCTCAGTCCAGGGTAGTCGACGTGACCGTGGCGGAGCAGGCGGTGGATACGGAGGAGGCGGTGGTTACGGTCGCGATAGCGGATCTTACGGAGGCGGAGGTTACGGAGGAGGAGGAGGAGGCTACAGTCGCGGCGGTGGTGGCGGAGGCTACGGTGGCGGAGGCGGATCGGGAGGCTGTTACACTTGTGGAGAGCAAGGACACATGGCTAGGGACTGCCCTGGAGGAGGCGGCGGCGGTGGTGGGAGATACTCCGGCGGAGGAGGTGGAGGTGGAAGGTTCTCCGGCGGAGGTGGCGGAGGAGGAGGAGGAGGCGGCGGTGGATGCTACTCCTGCGGTGAACAGGGACATATGGCTAGGAACTGTCCCAACTACAACCGTTGAAAGAGTTTGATTCTCCTTTGTTGGTTAGGTCCTTGTGGTTTTATCCTGTCATGACTTTTTTTTTTTCTTATTAGTTTGCGGTTTTAAGTTGGTTTATGGATTTGGTTATGACAATCTTTAGTGATTGCTTCTGTTTTGTTCTGTCTCTTTGTGTGGTGGCTTGGATTGTGTTTTATCAAGCAAATGTAGTTGGATTTGCTGATATTATATATTATTATGGAATTTATTTAGAGTAATTCTGAGTTTGTTGGGGTTTTGATTGTTAGTTGATGAAACACACCATTAACATGACATTGATTTATGGTGTATTGGTCCTTCCATATTGACACAAAGCATGTGCTTCTTGTGATTGAGAAATTGAATGGAAAGAGCAGGGGCCCCCATGAAAAAACTCTCTATTAAACAAAGATAGATGGGTCATTCCCAGGTGGGTGTTAAATATTGTTATTTGACTTTTGACCAGGAAAGCTGAATAAAGAGGGTTCCTCTTGTGATGGGTCTGTTGACTGATAAAGTCTGTTCCTGTACATACCCTGAATGGTATTGGGTATTGACATTGACATTGATTTGAGTACTCTCTGCTACTTGATTTTGACATTGATTTGAGTTCAGGATCATATTGTATTACATAACCCTAATCACCATTTCTATGTTTTGTTCCATTCTTGTTTCTTGTTCAAAATGTCACCCCCGTGACTAGCAATGCTATTTGAGAGAGACAAATTCAATGCATGCAAATGCAGCTAAGTTATGATAATTGGAAGATAGCACTTTGCTGAGACTGTCCACAAGTCTGATGCTTAATTACCTTTGTTCACATGTCCCCCATGCTACTTGGGCCTTCTCTTTTGTTACTTTCTGCAATGGACCTTTCATAGTTGGACCCGTTATGTTAACTGCTTCCATCTTGCACCAACTGGGCACCAACAAAATTGCTTAAACTGTGTAACTGTGTTTTGTCATAGGTTAAGTTGTAGTTTGAGAAAATGAGCCAGCTGATTTATTGTCTTTTTTACATAAAATACGTCTTTTGAGTCCAAAACATACCTCTGAGTGCACACAAGAGTAAATTGCCTATGTTCTGATACTCTACTAATATGAAGTCGAGATATAAATCCAACAAGTATTTTCACCCAAAATCTGCAAACCAAGATCCTTAGGAGGAACCGGAACAAATGAAACTTTTATGGAAAATAATGGTCGAGCTAGAGAATATTTGGGTTAAAATAATAGTAGAAAAAACATAATAAACACTTCTTGAAGCTAGTCATATTAAGAGAGGAGTTTGACAAAGGTCTAAGAGAAAAAAAAAAAAGAACTCAGTATTACCAAGCGATATTATCGCTAAAATTAAGAACTCTAATCTTTGCAATAATGATTTAAGAGATAGAATTTATTGGGCCGTCAATGAGGATGGTTGATACTCAACTAAATCTGCTATGACAATGATCCAACAATGAAAAATTAGAGTAACTGCTTGGATTTGGGAGATTAACATAATGCCAAAAGTAAAAGAATTTCTAACAAAAGTTGTCCCAAAATGAAATTACAACAAAAGAATATCTTAATAAACAAAATTTTTTAGTCATGATGTAATGTGAATTCTATAATCACCACACACTGAGAGTACCAAACACCTTTTCTTTGTGTGCTCATCAAACTATTGATAATGCAAAACTTTCATCAATAATTGCTATTCAAAGTATTATGGACACCTTATCAAAGTTAATAGAGAGAATATCTCCAATCGAGTTTAAGACAACTCACAATGATATGGTGGAACATTTGGTTGGTTAGGAACCAACTCATTTTTAACAAGAAAAAGCCACCTCTAAATATAAAACAGAATGCCTCGAAACAAATAAAAGATTAGGATAAGGCTAATACAAATCTAACTTGCAATAACGTCAAGCAACCCAAAATAAGAAGAAAAACCAAAAATATCAAATGGCAAAGACCAAATGATGGTTTTCTCAAACTCAACTTTGATGCTTCAAGAAACTTACTTAATCAAATATGCTTTTGGATTCATTATACGAAACAACTTGGGTATCCCTCTGGCTGCAGGGAAAGGAAGATGCAATGCCGATTTTGTGTTAGAGGCAAAAGTTTTTGCTCTTCGGGAGGGCTTTCAAACGGCCACATGCTTAGGTGCTACATCCATTGAGATTGAAAGAGATAATTTGATGCTCATCAACTCGATCAACTAGATATAGAAACCTCCATGGGAGATGGACATGATCATCTCAGATATCTCTTCCTTGATCTCGAGATTTACGCACTTTAGTGTCCGTCACATTTTTAGGAAAATCAACACTGTCGCTAATAGACTCGCTCTTCATGGACACAACTCACCCGCATAATACGCTGCTCTACCAGATGATGTTGAAGACCTCATCCGTAAGGATGCATTAGGTCGGCCGGTTTTTAGAAACTGACCCACATAATTCTCTTACCTTGTATCAACTATATAAATATAAATATATACACACACACACAATTATCTTTATGCGAGATTGCAAATATATAGTTGGATTTAAGTATCGAACTCAAATAGTTATAAACAAAGCCAACATTCTTAATAACACACAAACAAAGAAGAAAGAGAAATTTGGCTGGTAGAACCATCCCTTCTAACTTGGAGCAGTTTTTGAATCTTTCAGTTCTTGATCTATCATTGAATTCATTGTCAAAGTCCAGTCCTCTTGGCATTGGAACTTCATCCAAGATTCAATTTGACTAGTATTGTCCCGACCCTACTTAGAGTCCATTCCTCTTGGCATTGGGACTTCATCCAAGATTCAATTTAACTAGTATTGTCCCGGCCCTACTTAGAGATCTATTGAGCTTGGTTGAACTTGATTTGAGCACCAATTCACTAATCAATTCATTACCTTCATATTTGAATGGGTTCAAGAATCCACAGAGAATGTTGGTGAGACACACAATCTTTCTAGTGTTACTAGGTGACTTTTTTAAAGGATTGACCAAATTAGAATTCTTGGTCTTGAGTCTCATAAAATGTAACGGATGTTAACACACAATTAAAAACAAAGGAGAAAGAAGAATATGCATACCGTCGTGCTGCTAATAAACCTAAACGGACACCTAAAGAGACGAAAACAACGCCAACTGATGCAAATGAAACTCCGAGACATAATAGGAAGTACGTACGCAAAATCAAAACAATAATTGATTTATTATTCTCTTAACTATATTCATATACATGGTTATATTTCATCTATTATAGCGGTGATTATTGTTTCTGATGCGGGGATAAGCCGCTAGGGTTTCCCGATCTTTCAACACCAAGAACTAGAGAGAAGTAGATGATGGAGAGGCGTGGGGATGGTAGAAAACGTGGCTGACGGCGATGGATCCTGTGATTGGGGTGGATCGTAGATGGATAGACTGGACGAATCTCCTATTCGCAATTCGACTCGTCCGCTATAATCGAATACTTATGAGGAAGAGTGATTAACCTCAAAAGCATGCGAAGTCGCTTGAAGATGGGAGAGAGATCAAGCTCAAAGTCTCACCAAGATTACGGCTCTCTCCTATACTCCAAACTAGGGTTGGACGAGAGTCTCACCCGTCCAGGGTTTCTTGAGTCACACGAGAAGTAATACTGAAAAGTATCAAAGTGTTTATTAATCAAAGGTGAGTCATGTTGGACGTCTAGCATGCCTTTTATAGGCTAGATGGGACGTACTCCTTGAGCTTACATGGGCTGCGGGCTTGATCCAAGATCGAGCCCGGAAAGAATAAAAGAAATAAAATAAATGCGAAAAGATAAGATCGAATCTTTAAGAGATAAGATCAAACTAACAAATGGATAAGGTCAAATCTTTAGGAGATAATTGACCTTCTAGAAACATAAAATAAAACAATTAAATAAAGCAAAAACCCAATTTAAAAATGTCTCAAAGTGGGCTGAAAATAAAATAGAAGCGGGCCTAATTTAATTACTTAAATTATCCCAAGGCTTCTTAAATAAGCCCGATCTTCTTCATTAAGCTCTTCTGTTCCTGTGTCTTCTTCCACACGTCCATTTCCTTCCCTCGCGCGTGGCTCATACGGACTGGCCGACTCTTGGTCTAGCCCATCTTCATTTTGAACAGCATCTCCCTGGTATTGATCCAACCACTCTTGGATCTCATCTCTCTTCGTCTTGCTTTCATATCTAGTAGAATTACTACCTCTCTCACAGCTAGTACTCTGGCTAGTACCTTGACTACCCAATGTCACACTTAAGTCTTCATTTCTCTTTGTTTCCTCTTTCGACTCCGTCCTTTCCTCATTCTCCATACGAGACCTCTTCGTTTTACCTGTTGAGATTAAGCTTCCAGATGCTCATGCATCAACCTCCCTTTCTTGAGAAGGATTCGACCTCGAATCCACTAAAACGGGTGCTCTCTGCTGTACGGGTATCACGGGCTTCGGGGTTTCCCTGGAATAGCCTGTCCTCTTGTTCTCTTTTTTATCAGGCTTACCGGATGTGGTGAAGTTTTGATGGCGACGGGCTCGTTTCTTTTCTTTGGCATGGATACCGCTGGCGTTTGGAAGCTTCTGGGAACTACCGGTTCATGTGCTTTTCCTCTTGGCACCACGTCTGGCTCTGGATCATAGCGGTGTGGACTCAGTCGCGTCCTCGTTTCCCTCCGGGTTGGTATCCCCCTTGCTGTTGGTCTATCTACTCCTGCAGTACCAACACGAAGTAATAAAACGCATCTCCTATCCGGGCTAGATGAAAAACTAGCACCGTATAATCGTAACGTCTTATTCCTAATACCCGCGAAAAGTTTCCTCTTTTGAATGTTATGGGTATATGGTGTAGGAATGAGGTGTAAGAGGTTAACCAATACAGTAATCTCTATGGGAATTTCCTCAAAATAAGTAACAATACTTAGCCTAGGATACATCGTAGTCAGGTACTCCCAATTATAAACAGATATGGCCTCATGTATGCTTCTTAGTGTTTCTCCTAGACTCTCCAACATCCCAATTTCAAACATAGAAATTACAAATTTCCGACACACAAAACTATAGATAGGACATGAATTCGGATCTGTTTGTGGTGGTCCTGTATCATTTTTCTCATTCTCAAACCGCAATTCTCTCCTTACAGACTTTCTAGGCATGTAACCTTCCCTGTCCCCGTTCTCTCTCTCTCTCGGATTCATATCACGCAATCTACCTGCAATTTCTCAACTAAAATCAATTAATCTTGAGGAAAGAAAATTAAAAGTAGCCTGAAAATTAAAAGGTAGGGGATGGCTCAAAAGGGAAAGTAAAAGGGCTTGAAGCAAAGGAATTTGATAAGTGCCTGCAGGGAACAAAAAGGTGCAACAAAGATAGGGGATAACAAAAAGGCCAACAAAAGAATAATCACAGGGGATATAAACAATATAAACAAGGAAATGCTCCCTTTCTTTGGGACGAAAAGGATATTTTGTGCAGGGACTCAAAGGGTAAACGAAATGATCGGTTCCGTTCCCGTTCTCTTTTTTTTTTTTTTTTTAAAAAAAAAAACGTTGCCAAACCCTAAGAGGAGTGGCAGGTTGCTGGCGCCGGCTGGGTGTTCTGCAGGGGTGTTGGGCGGCGGCTGACGGCCAGTGGCGGCGGTTAGGCGGCGGCGGCCAAACCGGCGGGTTTCACAGCGAACCGTGGCCTGCAGGTGGCTGACTGAGGCGGTTGGGGTGGGGATGAAGGCTGGTGGTGGCTGCAGGGTGGTTGCAGGGCTGGAACCGGTGGAATGGGATGGAAGGTGGCCGGCCGGGCGGCGACGGGGTTTCTCCGGCGGTTTAGGGTGAAAACGGAAGTGTTTTCACGGTGGAGGTGGGCTGCTGGGGGTGGTGGAGGCGGCTAAGGGCCGGAAAGGTGGTGGGGTGGTGCTGGCGGCGCTGGGTGGCGCTGGTGGTGATTTTTTTTTTTGATAGGGCAGCGGCTGCTGCGAGGGTAGGGGGTGGTTGTTCAAAAGTGACCTTGGCTAAAAAATCGTCTTGGTTGGTTTTCCCCGATTAGCCCGAATAGGTTTTCACGAGATGAAACGTGGGTTTTGACAAGAAAAAGATTGAAACTTTGGCTGAGTTATGGTGAGATAATTCAGGCCACAATTAATCCTTTTCAAGATAATGATTTAGATTGTGAAAAAGCAGAGTGTCTCGCGTGAATAGATGTACTAACCGTAGTTTTTCTGCTCCCAATCGCTTGTTTTTGGTTGAGGCTTCTTGACGAGTCTTGAAGCTTCGATTTTTCGACGGCGGTTGGTGTTGATGAACCTTAGCTCTGATGCCAATTTGATGCGGGGATAAGCCGCTAGGGTTTCCCGATCTTTCAACACCAAGAACTAGAGAGAAGTAGATGATGGAGAGGCGTGGGGATGGTAGAAAACGTGGCTGACGGCGATGGATCCTGTGATTGGGGTGGATTGTAGATGGATAGACTGGACGAATCTCCTAGTCGCAATTCGACTCATCCGCTATAATCGAATACTTATGAGGAAGAGCGATTAACCTCAAAAGCATGCGAAGTCGCTTGAAGATGGGAGAGAGATCAAGGTCAGAGTCTCACCAAGATCACAGCTCTCTCCTATACTCCAAACTAGGGTTGGACGAGAGTCTCACCCGTCCAGGGTTTCTCGAGTCACACGAGAAGTAATACTGAAAAGTATCAAAGTGTTTATTAATCAAAGGTGAGTCATGTTGGACGTCTAGCATGCCTTTTATAGGCTAGATGGGACGTCCCCCTTGAGCTTACATGGGTTGCGGGCTTGATCCAAGATCGAGCCCGGAAAGAATAAAAGAAATAAGATAAATGCGAAAAGATAAGATCGATCAAACTAACAAACGGATAATGTCAAATCTTTAGGAGATAATTGACCTTCTAGAAACATAAAATAAAACAATTAAATAAAGCAAAACCAAATTTAAAAATGTCTCAAAGTGGGCTGAAAATAAAATAGAAGCGGGCCTAATTTAATTAAATTAGGCCAAGGCTTCTTAAATAAGCCCGATCTTCTTCATTAAGCTCTTCTGTTCTTGTGTCTTCTTCCACACGTCCATTTCCTTCCCTCGCGCGTGGCTCATACGGACTGGCCGACTCTTGGTTTAGCCCATCTTCATTTTGAACATCATCCCCCTGGTATTGATCCAACCACTCTTGGATCTCATCTCTCTTCGTCTTGCTTTCATATCTAGTAAAATTACTACCTCTCTCACAGCTAGTACTCTGGCTAGTATCTTGACTGCCCAATGTCACACTTAAGTCTTCATTTCTCTTTGGTTCCTCTTCCGACTCCGTCCTTTCCTCATTCTCCATACGAGACCTCTTCGTTTTACCTGTTGAGATTAAGCTTCTAGATGCTCCTGCATCAGTTTCCTTGTATCGCTTCCCTCTATCTTCTTATCAACAACAATCATTGCTTTCTTATTCTCTTAACCTTCAAATACTGATCTTCCTTTTCTTTTCTATTTCTCTTCTTCCTTTACTTAGCGTAATTACTATCGTATATATTTGAATAGATGTGGTCCCTTTGAATTCAATACCCAAACATACTTCATTTGATCCCGTTATCCTTGCGGGTGAGTTTGTTGAGAACTATTTGGTTTGAAACTTTCATATCAAGCTTTTGGCTCCGTTGTTGGAGACTACAAATACTTTGGTTGTGTTGATAGTTGTTATTCTAAGTTTCTTGTCATTTGATCTCCGTTTCTTTTTTGCTTTATCTCGCAGGTTGAGATCTTGAAAGATAAAGGAGATGGGCTATTATTATCATTATCTTCACTGGTAGCCAGCACCCGAGCCCATCAACCATACACATTATGTGTGTAAAAATAATACGGGGACCTATATCGTATATATTTTACATATAAACTGTATTTCACTTGGTATTTGTGTTGATGAAAAAAAGACCACCCGATCTAAATGAATAAGTATGGAATCTGCCGTGGATAACCAAGAACACGACGTTACAAATCTCGAAATTGGAAGTATCAGATTGTTGACCATCCATCTTGAGCGGAAGTAGGTCAAGATAAATACCGTAAACAAGCACTTCATGGGAGGTATCACATGAGTTTGATCATTCTTTCCCTTTTTTTGTCTTTTGTCTTTTGCTTTTCTTTATAGGAGCACTCTAGTGGCCAAATAATTTCATTGAATATCTTATAGGAACACAACTACCAAGCACACAATAGAGGTTGAGGATGATTATTTCAAGTTTGATGATTTCGATGAGTGATATTCTTTCTTCTTTCTTCACCACCACCATTTGCTACGTATCATGCTTTTGTGAGTTTTTTTTTACTTAGTTTTTTGTTACATTGGAGACAATGTGAAGTTTAAGTATAAGGTGTTTGTAACTCACTCAATTATTCATTTTTTCCTTTCATGTCACATATTTCCATTTCTAGAAATTTTTTTAAATATTTTTATTCAGTCTTTTCTTACATTTCTACTTGCATTTAGTATAGTTGAGTCGTATGAAGTTTGTATTACCTTTTGTTATTGATTTATTGGGAATATTCTATTTGATAATTGATGTGCATATGATGATTTATATCATATCTGTTTGCTATTGTTTGTCTTGGATGAGTTTCGATGAATAACTTAAGCCAGACATTACCCTTGTGAGCGCTCTTGACATTTGGACATACATTTTAATGTGTCCTTTCTTTTATATTTTTGTGTGATTTCCAACATGCTTAGTTTCTTCTAGAATTTGTGATTGACTCTTTTTCAAGACTATGTGTTCATTTGAGTCTATATGCTTGTTTGTGAAGATGATTTAGACCCTCTTTGTTAAGCTTATCTGACCTAGTAGGCCTCCGTTTAGGGCAGGTACTTATTGACCTTTTATTCTCCACAACAAAGAGATATAAGCTAGAATTTCAACTATTTATATGTTTTCCTTCTTTTATCCACTTTTTGCCTTTAGTTTCCCTTCTTTGGTGCCCCTAAAAAATGCCTCACATCTGTTATAATCCTCATATGACCTTATCCGGGGTTGCGGTGGAAGCAATGAATGACGAAATCAAGTATGGGGGTATTCCCCCGAAGAAGTGTGAATGTTCGCAAGAGTTAATTCGCGAGTTTGGAAAATATTTTTCTTAAGAAGATCTTTTCTTGGTTGGTGAAATGAACAAAAAACGTTCCTACTGACCTTACTGTTGCAAATAAGTAAGCATTGAGTTGAAAGTGAAGTTTTATAGTGTTTTCCCTGAAGAGTGATTTTAAAGAGCTTAGAAGTTAAGTGTTGTGAGCCCCTGAAATATGCAGTAATTTATGTAAGTTTTTGCCTTTGGTTGTTGTGGTGTTTCATTGAATAGATTTCGAGTAGTGAACGATTTAGTACCCAAGATATTTTTATTGCACCACATTACCAAATGCTTCCCTACCAACGTTGTTTTTCCTTTGTCGCATGACCCTATAACACCTTATGAAAAACCTCTTGATTCACATCTTGTATTTTAGTTTCATTTGACAAGTGGTGGAGATTAATAACACTCTAACGGTTAGATCTTTGCATGATTGTTGAGTTTGAGTGATTATTGATATATGTCTAAACACATCACGTGAGATTGAGTGAAACAGATTATCCTTTGAGTGGTCTAGAGAGTTATGATTCATGTTTCTTCCTTTGACAGTGATTGATATTATGGTGACATTGTTTGGAAAGTTATTCTTCTTCCTAGTTGAGGTCCACCTTTATTTGCATATAGTGTTCTGTATGTCATGATCTTACTCGGCGACGAGTAAGGTTTAAGTATAAGTAGACCTGGGCATCCCTGGACTCGGGCCGGACCCTAGCTCGAATTTTGCCCGTTTATGCGGGCCGGACTCGGGCTGGGTCCGGACTTAGGGCCGGCAAGTGAGTCCGGATCCGCCCGTCCCGTACCCGGGCAACCCGCCGGGTCCCGGATTTCCCCCCCCTTCTACACTTTTACTTACTGCCACTAGCTACTGTTGCTGGTTGCTACTTGTTAATTGTTATAAAGAAAAAGTCACATGTATATATTCGATAATAAATAGTAAATAAGTACCAAGTAAGAAGTTCTAAGTTCAAAGTCCAAACATTACAAACCAAACACAAAGTCCAATGTCCAAACACAAAATCCTAAGTCCAAACACAATAAACAAGTTCAAAATCTACTAATTGATGGTTGCACTTTCATCATCTCCATCTTCAATATCCTCCGCATCTTCACTACCAATTTTAAGAACTTTGGATGGACCTTGAATACAAGTAAACAACAACAAAAACTAGTTAGTAACTACAATTTATACATAACACATTAACACTTTTATGTAACAAAATTTTTTGGATTTATTACTTTTTTGCAAGCCCTTCACACGTAGCCAATCTTCATAGCATGAGAGTGCTTCAATTGTTGAGGGTGCAAGAGAACTCCTAGTAGCCTTTATTATTTTTTTCCCCAAGCTAAATGCGGATTCAGAAGGTACACTAGATATTGGGACACTTAGAATATCACGAGCCAAAGCAGATAAAGATGGAAAACGCCGACAATTATGCTTCCAATAGTCTAAAATTGGCATTTCCTCTTTGACACCACTAGCAACATCATCAAGATAAATCTTAAGCTCTGACCGGCTGAAACTTTTCTTTTTCTTACTCAAATGATTAAACAATTCAGCACGAGCACTAAATACACTCCTCCGAACAGATCTATCAGAATGCCTATTTAATACAACATCTTAATCACTCGAATCACTTCACAAGATACCATAACTCTCTAATCATCCATCAGTTCAAGTAAGGTTGCCTTAACCTTTTCAACCATATCATTAGCATAACTTTCTCCGGACAACTTCTCATAACAATATGAGACTCCTTCCACATTAAAGAGGATCCAAAATAGCAGCACACGACAACAACAAAATATACTCAGACCAATACTTCTCAAACTTCTTTTGCATCTCAATCACCATTTCAGTTAGTATACTTGGAGGACCATAAATAATACTAGACAACAACATCTGAATAGTCCAAACCCCATGAAAATAAACATTGGAAGTAGGAGATTTAGAGGCTGAAAATTCATGGGTTATATCATAGAATTGGCCTAGAAAATTCTAAAGTTCAACCACTTTATCCCACTCAACTAATGTCAAGGAATACGTCTTCAAGTCTGAATCATTGCTAAGAAAACTTTCCACGACATCTTGAAAATACAAATAACGTTCCAACATTGTAAAAGTAGAATTCCATCTAGTTGGTGTATCCAAACGAACCTCTTAACACAACTTAAACCAAAATTTGTAGTTGCAATTTCATAAAACTTCTTCCTCTTTGGAATAGAATTCTTCAAAGATATGACTAATTTCCTTATTTTCACCACAACATCATCAATAAGTTTTAAACCAGCTTGGACTATTAAATTGATGATATGACAACAACAACAACGCATATGAAAAAATTCTCCACGTAATACCGAAGAGTGTTTCCTTAAAAAATGACTTCGTAGAGATGCTATCATGGTATCATTGTAAGATGCATTGTCTAGTGTCATGGTGAAAAACTTATCAACAATTTTCCATTCACCTAAACACAACAAAATCTCATGTGCAAGAGAAACACCATCAAAAGGAGGAGTTAAAGCTGCAAACTTAATTATCCTTTTTTGCAAGTTCCATTCTCTATCAACCCAGTGTGCAGTTATACACATAAACTCATCAGATGTGTTTTCACTCCTCCAATTATCAGTAGTAAAACTAATTCGGCCTAGTGCCTCATGTAATTCAGCACAAACAGATTTCCCCCCCCCTCCGTATAATGAGTCATTGCCTCTCTCTTAATAGTATATCTACTCATTAGATTGAAATCAGGCAACACAACATTCATAAAGTACTTAAAAGCCGGTTCCTCAACAATACTAAATGAATGTCCACCAGACACAACAAAAACATACAAAGCATTACGGACTTCTTCTAAACTAGGAATAGGTTTTCTGATGCGCTCTTCATCGGTTAAACGCGAGGATCCACCGGTGATCGTTCCTTCCGTCCACTTCTTTTGATTGTTTTTTTGATATGCCAAGCAAGGATCATCCAGCCTCTCACCTTGGATCTCCTTGGCTCGAGATCTTCTCCCTCGGAATCTCACTTTGGGATTGGATCTCCTTTGTCCTCCTAGCCTCTCACCGTAAGGACACCACTCAGCCTCTCACCTCGTGGGTTTCGAAACTTCGGCCTCTCACCTTAGTTTCTAGGTTTGTTTTGTTCAAAGTAAAAACACAGCTTGATTGAAGAATCACTCTATATTTCGCCCCCCTAGAAAAGGGTGTGGGAGAGGCCTTATATAGGCTGAAAATTCAGCACCTAAACTCCCACAATTAAAGGGTTACAAGTTCAAAAGTTGTGGCAATAAGCAAAGGAAAAACAAAGGGCTTTCACCACATAAAAGCAAGCAAACAAAGGGCCTAAATACCATCAAATGGCCGGCCATTTGGAAGCTCCAAGAGACAAAACGTGGCTGCCCAAAAACCCAACATAAAATGTGGTAATCACCCTCTTGAATGGTTAGTTTAATACAAGTGAACATTTTATTTCACTTGTATTAAACAACCCACTTTTATCCATAATATCATGAAAATATCATGAAATAAAGTCAAGCATGACCACTTATTACATACAAAATAAAATACAACTATAAGGTCCATCAAGACGAGCCGGAACCGGAAGCTTCAATCGCCTCAAGCATGTTCACCATTTTGTGTTTAAGGTCGGATCAACATGTCGGAGCTCCAAAAGGATGGTAGATCAATGTGGTTTGTCCTAGCATGCGAGCTCTAGCTCGAGTGAGAGGTGGTGATGACCTAGGTGCCGGCACATCACTCTCGTTACTTAAGTCTGGCGGGCTCACATCATTTTCTGAACACCATTTGATTCACATTCTCACCAGTACTACTATTAGATGCACTACCAGAAATGCAAAATGATTTAATATCACGAGAACGACGTGCAGGACATGAATCAACATGTCTCTTAAGATGAGATGTACCACTAGAAGAAGAACCGTTAAGAATTTTCTTACAGTGATTGCAAACAGTAGTAACGGTTCCATTGTCGAGCACGTGTCTTGTCATATTGTCCCAAACTGACGATGTCAACTTTTTTCCTCGATTGGTGCATTGAACGCTTGGTTCTACTTCTACTTTCACACAATCATCATTGTTTTGGTTGTCCATAATTCCAATCTACACACAATTTCAAAAAATAAATATTATAATTATTTTTATATAAAATGACATCCCAGTTAAAAGTTATATGTTTGCAGTATTTACTATAATATCGTATGGAACTCTGTTGTGTTATATTTTTTTAGTTTTGAATCTATTAGGGTCAATATAAATCTGTTAGTACATGTATACAAATCTTCTCTTAAATTGATCATACGCATGCATCTATCTACTTTGTGAAGATGACTTATTCGTGTGATACAATAAACCTCTGCTTAATCATATAAAGAAGTAATGCTTGGCCCTTTAAATACAATTTGATCGACCAATAGTACTATCAGTATTTTGCTAATAAGTATGTATATCTAGAGCAATAGTGACGAACCTTGAAGAAGCATATCAATCCTAATTTAGAATTCAGTACGACAATACCACTAAGTTCACGAACCTTGAAGAACTACAGTACATATTGTATAGTAAAGAGGGTAAGAGTCTAAGAGACTAACCTTGAAGAAGAGTAGAAGACGGCCAAGCTTCGTCCAGAGAAGTGAAGAGATGAGCTTCGTCAAGAGAAGTGAAGAGACGAGCTTCGTCCAAGACTCCAAGGGAAGAGAGGTGTTGTGCAGCCAAGCTTCGTCCAAGTGAAGAGAGGTGCGGCCGCCGAAAGAGGATTGCGTTTTAGGGTTCTGAGGTTCTCACTTCTCAATTCTCATTTTTTGATTGTAGATTTACAAAACGTCAAAACGCATAGTTTTGTATTTTTTTTTTATAATAAACGGGCTGGACCTAGCAGCCCGGACGGGCCGCTGGGTCTTCCGTACTCACCCGGTGAACCGGGCCTGCCCATCATGCCATACCCGCCCGTTTTTGCGGGCGGGGCGGGCGGGCGGGCCCGCGTTTACACAGGTCTAAGTATAAGGTATTTAAATGAGTCCAAAACATACGTCTTTTGAGTCATCATATGCATGCATTTCATATCTCATTTGAATTGGTTTGTTTGTACTTATATAAGGCATAAATCATTCCTATTGCATATTGTGGTGTCTACTTTGGTTGTTTCGTATTTCAGACGTCCGAGGGAAAAAAAATGTGCAAGAATGATGAAAGAATGCCATAGTACGAATTTCAATCCCCATATGATCAAAGACATCATATAAGACATCTATATTGATAGAGATCGAACTTTCAAGGTGGATATGTGTTGGAGAAAGAAGAATTGACGAACTATGTGAAGATCATTGATGTTGGATGCCATTTTATGATGACCTTTGAGAGATTTCCGAATTTCGACCATCTTCCCTTTAGATTTGGACAATTGTGTCAAATACAAAGTTGTAGATCTTCGAAAGAGATTCGAAATTAGTACTCATGGGTCTCGTGGTTCCAACTAGAGAAGCGGAAAAGTCAATTTACTGAACTACCAAAACGCTGTCAAACATCGTAGGCTCGCAGCTAGACGGGCAGAGACCGCATACCAGACAGCTTGTCAAACGGTCTCTATGTCATCTCAATGCCGTTTGGAATTCCTGCAAGCTACGGCTTTTGCTAATTTAATTCCCAGAAAGCATGCTACATGGCTAGTCAGGTCGTCTCGCCGTCGTTGTTTCTCTGAAATCATATCTTATATACTGTTTACGGGTTAGGCTTCTTGTGTCCGCCCTAGGGTTGCTGTAAACATTATAAAAAGGTCAGATTAGAGGTGTGCGGCGTTCGTCCGAGTTCCAGGGTTCCAAGTTTGCGGTTGCGACACAATAGAGTTAGATTTTCCTTTCCTTTGCTTTGTAAGTATTTTTCATCTTTTGATATTTATAAAAGACTTCTCTATTATTATGTTTGGCTAATTCTTCTTGATCTAAGGGATGGTTGAACTCTATGCTGGTTGTTTTATGATTATTTATGTGAATTGTTAATTTGAGATATGCATATTTTCTTCTTTTCAAAGTGCTTCGTTTATAAAGTGCTTCGTTTTCACCTTTTTATTTATCATTGCCTCGAGGATTGCAAACTATTGTAGAAAGTTCTTGATACGGGGATTAGCCGTGTCGTTGTGTCCCGATCTTTCGACAGCAAAGACTCTCCTCAATACTTATTACAGGGATCGAGAAAACGAGGACTGATCGTAGATATAGAGGGTTGGCAGGTATGAAGGAGGCTTGGGAAAATGGTTGAATGATCCGATGATGATGATGGATCGGTAGCTGGATAGATTTGGTTGAACTCTAGAAGCAACCTGGAGCACACTAGGGAAACTAATAGCTTTACAGACTAATTAATTTTTCTTGTAAAACAACATTTACAATGCTACAAACATGCATGCACAAACACCCACCAACAAGTTGTTAAGTTCTAGGGTCTGAAGAGTCCGACCTACATGGATAATCTATGATGTTGATAATGATCTTTATCCTTACGATTATATGTCTTATATCATTGATAGTTTACCAGTTTTTCTATGCAATATGAGAGAGTTGTGTATAGATTTAGTTTTAACCTGTTTATGTTTCAACGTGTTAATTACAAGATGCGAGAACTGCGTGATTGATAATTTGAATATTCTACAAGATGTGAGAGCTACGCAAAATTGTTCCTTTCACAACATAATATATATGATATTTGGATTAGATTATTATCAAATGAGATATCATGTGTTATGTTGTGGTGATTTAGATTCTGAAATGTGTTTTTTAAAATTATTTTTGGATATATATAATTCGGTTATTTTTGATATATTTGATATTTGATCAAGTAGGGCAAACATCCTTTTTTCATTCTTAGTGGTATGTCCTTGTGATTTATAGTTCTTTGACCAACCGGTCGATTTGCCCTAGTAGGTCGGTTGTTATGTGCTTGATTTTCTTCCCACGTGATTTATGTCATTCGCATAAGTTAATTCTTCATCGTTTGTCTTGGTCGGCCGATTCCACCATCTTAATCCGTCAATTATTTGTCCTTTTTATGTTGTTTAGTGTGTTTGTTATTTGGTTTTATATTTAATTTGTCAAATTATTACTCCGTTTTCCCAATGTTAGATCTTGACCCTTTTACTTCAATCGGGTCTTCTATTATTTGCAAGATCCAATGCTCATGTTTCACCCTCATCATACATGCACCCAAAAAGACAACAAAATCTTAACAAATATAAGACTCATCACCTATTCTTATAAAACAACATTTACAATACTTACCCCATGCTCACACATAAACTTACTGGGAGGTCACCCATATTGAAATTGCTTTGCTCAAGCACGCTTAACACTAGAGTTATTTATTTTCACTCAACAACTAGAAAAGAAGAATTCTTCTTGACATGAGTAACAACCAAATTACTTATTAGTTAATCATAAGCCCCCATTCAAATGATACGAGATGTATTTACAAGGGGTAACAATCTCCCCCACTTAAATTCCTGACACCCTCATCTTGCCATAGATCATCCATCAATCCAAGTGATCACCTACTAAGGCAAGCACACTCGTAACCCAAGTTAGCTTTGATACTATTTATATGACCCAAGGTCTTAGGGAACCTATAGCCCAATGTTAGCTGTGTTATATTCTATAATACCTGAGGTCTTAGGGATGTTGATCACATGTCAACCATGCTCGTGTGAAAGCTTCTTAATAGGTCACTCTACCTGAAATTGTTCTAGGCTAAGCAGAATTAACTTTACATTTCTTGGTCCTCAATCAACTACTAAAGAAGAATAATTCTTGTTGACATGAATAACAACCCAATTCTTTATAAGTTAATCATAAATCATTATTCAAATGATGTAGGATGATAATTTTTTTATAGGGTGTTACAACCCCGGTTGTCCACTTCCTACAACTGACATCCCTACAACACCCTATTGGAAAAATACCAAAAATGAAGTCGTCATAAACCGTTGTTCATGATTATAAACATGTCCACGAGAGATTCTAACAGATAACACATGCACTACATGCAACACAACAAACTTGTCATATTATGCTCATGAAACTATGACAAGAGTTCAATTACATACTTATAACAAGTCGGTAATTTCATCTCATTATTCATTTGCACCATCATTGCCCCATGAGGCAAGCCTTATCTCACTACCTCATTCTAATAGGTTGGTCCTTTTTTTCACACTCTCCGCTCCTAGTATTGAAGAAATTTCGGCCGTAGCTCATTGATTTTAATCGTCAATCTAGGATAATACGACATTTTTACCCAAGTCCATGGTGTAGCCGGTGCACTTATCTTCCACACCCTATACGGTTATTACCACATGATTACAAGTTTGTTCTCATATACACACATCACAACACATCATATCTAACATATGTAGCATATATATATACTATAAACACATGCTTAACAATACATATTCAACATCGTATCATGACAATTATATCACACATCATGTTCAACATATTATATAGATATGACAATCATCATGGTATCACAACATCATGCTTTCACAACAAGAATGATATCACACTTAATTAGAATATCTCAAGTAATAACCTTTGTGGATCAAGAACTGAGTAAGTTATAAAGCTTACATGAATACTTGCAAACAAAGCAATTCAAGCTATAGTTAGTTCTCCGCCATCAACGATACTTGACAAAAATATCATATTTCTCGAGTTAACTTTTGTCTTTCAAACTCATTTCAATTGTACTAATGGAATTGAATTATCATAATAACATGTCTCATCATCTCAATTAATTAATTAATCCCTTAGTTAATAAGTTATTCAATTTCATTAGATTAAAGTTATGTCCATAGGTAGTTTTTGAATCACCTGTCATCAGATCTTAACATTCAAATAACCTAAGATTATCAAAATAACTAATAAACATAGCTTATTTGTTTAACCCGGTTGACGAAAGGCAATATGAGTCGGAATCCCGACAACAAAGGCTATCCTCGGCCACCACCGAATCCACCAATATATGGATGGTGCCACGAACAGGGGAAAGACTCAACCAACCCTTATGTTGCTCGGAAATGAAAAAAACAATATCACAACAAAGAGAGGAATCCGAAAAGTCAAGCAGAATTGAATTCAAATTACAAACAAAGAGTATATTTGAATTTTAATGTTGAAAGAAATCAAAGCTTTTATGAGAAAACATGAAACGAAACAAATTAATAAATGAATTTATGTTGTTTTACATATCAAAAACGCTTCTTATCCCTTCACCGTTCAGAAAAGGCTGTTTTCAAGCCTTACGCCTATCTTCTCGAAATTGAAAAGATAAATCTCGACTATTTATCAAGATAATCATTTTGCAACTTTTTCGAAAAATGTATAATCCTACATGGAAAGAAATAGAATACTTAATCTTATGACCATTTTGTATTTTCATGTTATTTCACACTCATTACATATTCACTGTGATAATCATTTCTCTCAACTGAAACTTAATTGATTGGAGCTCCCAAATGTCCCAAATAATAACGGAAGCTATAACATGTAAGCTCGTAGATGTAATTTTGATTACATATTAGGATGTACCCATGAAATGGATGAGCATGTTGATCACCTTAGGAAGGTCCTTAAGTAGAAAAGTTATATGCCATCTATAAAAAGTGTCATTTTTGCTCCGATCATGTGATCTGTTAAGGTTATATCGCGTGCAAGGATGAACTGACGATGGATGAGGAGAAGGTAAAATATATCATGAATGGCTTACACCTATTTCTATGACTCAAATACATAGCTTCTTGGGCTTGCCTGGATTCTACTATTGCTTTGTGATGGACTTTAGCGCCTTAGCTACACCCCTTATCAAGCTCACCAAGAAATGATGATAATAAATGATAGGAATATAGAGGTAAGGTGATGGTAGGGGCGGCATTTATTGAATGGGTGGATGAGTGAATGATACGATGAATGATATTGATCGGTAGATGGATAAATTAAGATTCTCTATGAAAAACTTGGAGCACACTAGGGAAATTAAGGCTCTAACACACAACCAAGAATGGTTGTAAAACCCTTATGCTACAATCTTAAACAAAAAGGAAAATGTTTATATAGCACAAGAAAGAGGCTTGTGAATGGGTTGAGAGCACCAACTTGTAAACAAAAGAAGAAAAAAAACACAAAACAATTCAAGCTATAAGGTCGAACAAGACGCCACTCGTTCTCTATGTCCGAAGGCACACGAACTCATGTAACAAAAACAATGTGTTTCTTCAAAAATTGATTGATTAACAATGAGTCCGAAAATCCTCTTGAATAGAAGAATGGACAAGCCTTTTCTAATCAAGCTTAAAAATAAAGATCATATCTATCTTAAGATAAGATCTAGGATAAAATTTATATTTAATTCTTCTCTGAATGAACTTAATATAACATAAATCTTTAAATAAAACTTGGGTTGAAAACAAATATAAAAATACTCAATACTTAAAAAATAACCCTTAAAAACTAAGGTGATAGTTATGAGTTGGAAAAATAAGATCTACTTAGATCCAATTCAACCACTAAATTGGTCCACTTTTCTCACTCTTCCACACGCGAGTTTGCAAGGGAATACAATCCTCAATGCACACGTTCTTCTGGCTGCATGTGCGGAGATTGCTTGATGTGATGCTTCTTTCCATACAAGTCTTTCTTTCTTCTCTTAATTAACAATCTATTTGAACTTGTATTATTTCTTTTCCTTAGCTCTAGTTTCTTTCTTTTTCTTCTAGAAGAAGTAAAGTCCCGAAATGCTTCCACATCATTCAACTAGCCCCATTTATCTTAATCGAACGATCACCTTATAGAGAATCTTCTTAGATCCTTGAACGTATCAGTGAGGATTGGAGTTCACAACATAGATATGGGAATGGAGACTAGTTTTTATCAAGGGTTTCAACTGTTTTCAATTCAATCTTACCTATTAAAACATTTTTTTAATAATAACTTTACAATGGTGATGGTTATGAAATGTTCACCCATATTTTCCCGCTCTACACTTACCAACCATTTTTCTTACTTGTTTGTTTATAGGTTTTTGCCTTTCCTTGGTGTGACATCGTGGACACTTATCAAATGTAGATCAGAATGCCACCCGCATCACACTAAACTAATGTGAGCGTAATCATGAACATAATCGTGACCTCACTTTCGAGTTTGAGGTATTTCACAAACTTTAGATAAAATAAAACTATTTATAAATTAAATAAATAAATAAAAATCTTAAAATAAAGAGTAAATTACACAAAACCTCTTATATTCCACTATTTTCACTTAACCACCTCTTATAAATTTTTTTTGAGTTAACCACCCTTATGTTGTTTCTATTAACAATATAAGGGTAGAATTGATAAGAATGAGTGTGAGGGCACCTTCCCCTCCTCCATTGTACTTCGTTTTGCATTTCGGCTGACTAGAGTGAAATCCTTGCGAGACGGTAACTTTTTTTTCATTTTCAGATCTTGAGTTTCTTCTTCTTATTCATCTTCTCCGTAAAAAAGACCAGAGGAATGAGCCTTTATCAAGCTTGAATCGCAATTCCAACTTGTGTCAATAACATAGCGGAAAAATACCAACATGCTTTTCTCAATTTACTTCTCTTGCAAATAGAATATTGAATTATTCATAATTCAGAAGCTCAGTACATACAAAGTGGTCATAGTTTGCTTGCAATTTGCATCAATGTGCAATTTGCATCTTTCTGATTCATTTTACCTCATACATTAACTTTGTCGATTTGAGGAGACTAAGTGTTTTACTCAAACAAAATGATACATTTAATTGCACTTATTATATATACACCTCTTATTTATCCCATCAATCCCATCAATCCTATCAATTGGATAGGATTGATGTGATTGATGGGATAAATAAGGGGTGTATATATAATGGGTGAAATGCATTTAAGTTTTGTCAATTACAAACATATATAAGAAAAATACATTGAACAATGGAGAATCATTCAACTATTGTCAACAACATAAAAAAACAATCAACAGTGAAGTACTACTAGACACCCGATATTAACATTATGAAAACTAATGTATCTATTACGTTCAACAACATAAAACAACTTCAACATAAATCTAAACCTAATTACCAATCAAATATTGACAATATGTAATATATCGACTTTAAAACTCTAAATTGAAAGTTTGTATATGTCCAAACTTGTTTCTTTCTCCGGGTTTAATGAAGTGTTTGTTTCAAAGACATGACATTAGTGTTTATCTCCTTGAATCGGCTTAAAAGAAGCCGAAATCTCTTCAAATTTGAAAAAACAATAATGAGAGAATTTGAGTGAAATCGAAGGTTTGAAGTTTCGAAAAAACAAAGCATTTTGGGCGATTTTTTTTAGAGAGATTAAATATTTACAATTTTAGGTTATATATTAGTTTATTTTACAATGTTGAAAAGTTTGTATTTATTTTAAAATTTTCATACTTTCCACTTGATAGTTGAACTATTTATCCTTTTAATATGTGTATAGGTCATGTTGAATGAATTATACTGTCATACTAATGGTGCATAAATTTACATGATTTATCAAATATAATAATAGGTACTATTCAATTATAATTTCTATCTAGTTATTTTGTGATTTGAAAACCATGAAAATATATTTTAAAAATATACAATCGAGTTGCCAACATAATGTTAGCAAGCAAGTGAGGAAAGTAAAAAAGTACTCGTCATAATTAATTGTCATTTTAATCATTGACATAGTTTAAAAAAATATATTAAAAAAAAATTAATTTTATAATTTTTTTTAAATATTATCACTTATTTAATATTCAACACTTGTTTGAACCAACAAGAAAAACTTATTGTCTTAAACATAATCGTCAATATTAAACGAACTCATATAAACTATTTATAACATACTTAATTCTGCATTTCGGTGCAGAATTGGATTTTATTGTTGGGAGAACATTTCTATTACACTCTTCATGTGTGGTATCAATGTTAGACAATTTCTATCATGCACTTCATGTGCGGAATCAATCGAACTCAATTTATATTTTGCACTCCATGTGAGGAATTGAGTTTTATTAACCTGAACACTAATTACGCACTTCGGTTGTAGAAATATATAAATGATTAAATGAAAACTATGAGTTTGTTTAAACTCCCCGAAAATAATCAATGAAAACCGTTTCCATTCAATATCAACTTTCGAATATTGATCTGAAAAACTAAAAAATAAATAATTGTGATAAAACTAAAGCTAAAACAACATTTATTTATCATCATCAAATTTTATAAAACTTGAAAATAGGTATAAATTTTTTTTTTTAAAAAAAACAATGTTGTAATTTACAAAGAGAGTAGATGGCGTGTTGATGAGTTTGTTTATTGGACGCCTATATTTAGAAGAGCCTTATTTAGGTTTTCTATGAATTGCTTCTCTAGTCTGTGAATTGGGCGCATCAACCATCCATTTCAATTTTAGCCTTCATTTTAGAATCCCCAATTTACCAACAAATAATTATAGCGCATGATTCAATGTCGATAAACAAATCAATTCGATTTTGCATTTAGCTTTGGTTGGTTCTTGGCCAGAAGCGCTGATAAGAAGTCTGTTAATCTAAACTTTGACTGCATTGACATAATCATCGGTATTGAGTTTCTTTGTATTGGTTGCAGATGATGAGAAATATAGTGAAGGTTTATCAGGCCATGGGGATATTCAAGTATTCAGCTTATTCACATAACAATGCCCCTGCACAATCCGGCGACCGCTCTTCCGCCGTCGTCACCCCTGATCCTTGTCATCGGGATGCGCAAAATGCAGAGTATCGAGATTGGATCGTAATACATCTTTGTTGTTTGTTTGTTTGTTTTGTTGGTGATCAGTATTCTACTTTAATTATAATCAATCAATGAAATTTGCAGAAGAACCACCCGTCGGCATTGGACTCATTTGAGGAAATGTCGAGCATTGCAAAGGGGAAGAGGATTGTTGTGTTCTTAGATTATGATGGTACTCTTTCTCCCATTGTAGATGAACCTGAATCAGCTTTCATTTCCGAAACGGTAACCTTCTAGATTAAAGCGTACATTCAAACTAAGGACTCGTTTGGAAGCATTAAGAATCATTTTCAATAATAGAATGATTCTGAATCATTTCCAACCAAACGAACATTAACTGTGTCTTTGTATAGATGCGTTCTGCCATTCAAGAAGTGGCCAGGAATTACCCAACTGCGGTCATCTCCGGCAGAAGCCGTGATAAGGCAAGAACAAAACACATCTATTGTCTTCATTCTTTCTTTCTATCTTTGTTTTTTTTATCAAGGCTCTTTTACTTGTATTTTATATGTGTTTCATTTAGTTTATATATGTAAGTTTAATTTTTGTGAGTTTTTACCTAGATTGTTTTATTTCTTTATGATTTATTTGGAATTATAAACTCTAAGGCTATTTTTTCTTGGATGAGTTTATTTTTGTTTGGTTATGTGCTTTTCCATCCCGATATTATTTGTTCACCTCTAGGTATTCCATGTTATTCTTCGAATTTTTAGTGAAGAAAAATAAACAAAAAAAAAACTTAAGGAAACAACTCTATATGATTTATTTATATAAACCTGTTGAGGAATAAACCTGAAAGCAAACTATAAACATGTATAAACTTATTTGGTTTATAAATCCGGACATAAATCAATCTGCAAGTAGACATGCTTTAAGTTTTTTGGGGTTTGATGTTTAGGTATATGAGTTCATACAGCTAAATGATGTATATTATGCTGGGAGCCATGGGATGGACATAATGGCTCCTACAAAACAACACAGATCTTCAGATAACAAGTACCAGACCAGAACCGTTGATAAGAAGGCAAGTTCACTATTCCTACGAGTTTACATTTGTTTTCTTAATCATATTGTCCATTCAATTTTGTAGGGGAACGACGCCATCATATTCCGACCAGCCAACGACTTCTTGCCTGAGATTCTAGAGGTATGCTCTACTTTGATTATTCACAAGGCACTTTGCATCTTCACTACTTGATACTTGTTTTGTCAGATATATAACGAGTTAGAGGAAGCTACAAAAGCCATTGAAGGCGTCGGACTAGAAGATAACAGGTTTTGTGTATCGGTGCACTTCAGGAAAGCGCGGAAAGAGGTAAGTTCTTCCTCTTATACAACAACCACTTGCGTCACCAAATGTGTGAGAGCATCAACATAGAAACTTGAGGTCTTTCTTTAAAAAAATTAAATAAAGTTAAAAGAGAAATTTTTTTTTTGTTAAATTTAGATTTGTGTAGAAATATAGTTTCTTATTGTCAGTCATTTAGTCTATGGAGTAGAGTAAATGGGTAGAAAAATAATAAATTTTTATCTGACATGAATTTACTATGCTATTTTACTTTTTATTTTATCAATATTTAATTTTTTAAGAGAAATTTAAGTTTCTCCGTTCTTGTCAGGATTATGACAATGTTGAAGAGAGAGTCAAGCATGTGCTTGCAAAACACCCTCGATTTCATCTTACTAGGGGTAAGAAGGTACGCTCTTCATCTCATATTAACTAACCCCTTGCAGAGTAAGGGCTTGTTTAGTAAAGCAACATTTTCCGATAATTTAAGCATTTTGGATAAAGTAAAGAGTAGTTTTGTAAAATATGAAAATCTAATGAAAAAAAACTAAAAGCTAAATAGTGTTTGGTATGTGGAAGTTTATGAGTAAATTTTTTTGGTGAAATTACAAAAAAAGACAAATATTAAAAATAAATAATAAAAATATGTAAATTGATTAGAGGATAAAAATTATGAAAGCTAATGGATAGAGGTTACAAAAAACTCCTAAAAAAAACCAATAATCTACCAAAATTATAATCTTTCAAATAATCTATCATCACCAAACACTACATAGATTTCAAAATTTTCAAAGTTACACAAAAAGTTCTACCGAACCGGCCCTAAGTTGTAAGCGCTGAAAATAAACCCGTATTGGAACCGGCCCTAAGTTGTAAGCGCTGAAAATAAACCCGTATTGGTTCAAAGGTGATGGAAATTCGTCCGTCCATAGAATGGAACAAAGGCAATGCCGTGGAGTACTTGCTTGAGACATTGGGTTTTGCCGACTCCAACGACGTCTGCCCCCTATACATCGGAGATGATCGAACGGATGAAGATGCCTTCAAGGTAATAATGCCTCCACAAATCTTACATTTACATTTACATTTACTTCACCTGACCCAACAACTCTTAACAGGTTATACAAAGCAGAGGAACAGGAATTTCAATAGTCGTATCGTGTAAGGCTAAGGACACGAGAGCTTCATACTCTCTACGTGACCCCTCCGAAGTTTTGTCCTTCTTGTTACGCCTACCAAGGTGGAACCGGAACTCCTCGTCAAGCAACAGACCGGTTGCCAATTGAGCATAACTGGTCAAGAATCAAGCTGTCCGGCCAAAACTAGGATACAGGGTTGGATACTATGGTAGAGACTTGTAAGTAAGGATGTTTTTCTATCTAATTTGTCTGATAAGGAGGCCCTCACCAATTTTACTACTTTGTACATGATTTATATGATGCAAATGAAAACAAAAACATCATGTTTCTACACTGAGGTTATGTTAGACTGTAAGTTCTATTCTAGTATCACTCTCTCACATGCCTCAATAAAGAACAAGCTGGAGGACAAATATAACTATCAAATTTCCCTGACAAAATCACAAAGGCAGATACTTTCCATGACAAAATCAGTAATTCGTGATTTTTACGTATTGTAAGCTGTAATATATGTACATTTAAAAGAGAGCTACTATAGAGGGCCTCGCGGCCCAAAATCCCTATACATGTTTTCCAAGACAATCTATGACTAAGCCACTTAGATGCCGAAAACTATTATCATCAGTTGTAAATGGTAAGGAAGGTCACTGAACAATTTACCTCATTGCCAAACACCATTTTACACATGACAACTGATCAATGTAATCTGTGAAAATCCATCGAGCTAGTATCCTTTATGGAGTCCAGACCTCTCTGTCCTTCAGCTGTGCATGCTATGACATACTTTCCATGCTAAACAATAAGAGATTCTGCGATAAGCCGATAAGCCACATTTGATTATCACAGTGCTTGAAAAAGTTGTTCCTAGCTCAATTTTCTATATTCCATTAAACAAAATAAATCAATGGATATCTTCAGAATGAGGTTTCCACTGCCTAAAGTTTATGGACCGAAATAAATATGTTTATCAGAGAATTTGCAACTCTTTGGACTGCTCAAGATAAGATGGAAAGTTTACTTAATTCATAGGTCAATTTCTGTGAGGTGACTTCTTATCTTGTTCTCCAAATTAAGCACATTATTTTCTATGAAAATCGAAGGAGAAAGCAGTGAACTACCTTTGGGTCTGGATGAAGAAGATTGATCTTGTGAAGAATTTGCATAATCTGGAGGATGCTCTAGAGAGCCGTATCCCAAGTTTGGTTGACAAGAATACACCATGTATGTTGGATCATATCCCATGTGATGGTATGTTTGATGAGAATTATTATCATATGATTCCAATTGCATGTGAGTTCGGGGGCTTCTTGCTTCTAAGCGGTCATATCTCGGGTTCGGGTTATCCCACTTGCGGGAACGGCCACCAAATCGGGGCCTTGAGTTGAAATCAGAGCGTACTTCTCGTTCTTTGTGTTGCTCCTTCCTTTCGTAACGGCCGTTTCCCCTCTGATACCTGGAGTTTGGAGCTTGGAAGTCCCTACTGCTTTTCTGTAGAAAACGTAGAGCTTCTTTATGTTAACAATGCATGAGGCACAACATTTATTATTGAAAAACACAAGCACTTTGAAAGGATAAAATAAACATGTTTTTGCAAATTATATATGTGAAGGAAATTATGTTACCGGATTTGGAAAGTATGTCCCAGTTCCCGGACAATATCCCAGAATTCCTTCAGGATAATAGTGATAAGCACCCTTAGAGCTTCTTTGACCACCATGCTGATGTGAAACTAAAGTGTCATTTTCAGTTGGAATAGGTGACATTCTTGGATGACCCATTGGATACTTCCCCTGCAAGTACTGTAATTGGACCACATGCTGATGATAAACTAAAGGACCTTGGAATTGCAAATTCTGGAAGGAACGTCCATATAGCATATTCCTTACATGGCTGGTAATATCACCAGTCAAGATATCAGATGTGCATTCTTCCGAGTGTTCAGAAGAACTAATCCCATTGATCATCTTACACTTACTCGAACTGTGGGACTGATGAAAACTCTTACTGGCTGTATCTAAGGTCGACCCAGAGTGACTAACAGAGAGGTTATTTGCCTTTCCTATAAAATGACTACTATACGTTGAGTATGGAAGCGAAACATAAGGACCAGCTGATCCTGCTGGTAAAAATGGAACAGGAAATGGAGGATAGGTATTTGCAGCAGCTGGCCAACAAGGATTTAGTGGCATAGATGTTACATGATACCCCAAATTTTGAGTTGGATAATGCATATTGGCTATAGGAAACCGAGGGCCACCAACATGTGGAGATGGAATAGGTGGTATTGTTGTTTCATCATCTTGGCAATGTGCAAAATCATTTGCTGGCCTCTGACATGTGTAATTGTCATTAACAACTGAGTTATTATCATCACATGCAGAAGCAGGATTTTTATTCCTCACATGCAGAAGCTGGTCATCCTTGAAACTTCCAATGCTTGGGAGAGAAGGCGGAACATGAGGATAACCGAAATTCAAAGTGAACCCGACCGCAGGTGATGTAAGCCCCGCAAATTGTCTACCGAAAGTCTCAATCCAAGGAGAATGCATCACATTTGCAACATTTTGTGTAGGTCCCCCACAGCTAATATCTTCTCCCACGACATAATCACCAGCATATCTACTCGTAGTGCTGGCTGTGTCAACATCACCATCATAACTCTCAGAGGGTGAATTCTCTCTTGTCGAATGATCCGCAGTATTAAATTTTATGTTACAACAGTCTTCAGCTTTGGTGTGTCCAGTTTTCCCTGAAATGTTGTTTTCTTGGTGTTTCCTTTCTTTACTGGAAATGCCTTCACCTGGAAGTTTACTTGATGCATTTGTCAAATCAGGGCTAGA
Organism: Fagopyrum tataricum; assembly: GCA_002319775.1. Taxonomy (NCBI): domain Eukaryota; kingdom Viridiplantae; phylum Streptophyta; class Magnoliopsida; order Caryophyllales; family Polygonaceae; genus Fagopyrum; species Fagopyrum tataricum. Next base: position 16,105,663 of record CM008282.1, on the reverse strand, counting down.
ACAAGTCCTAGCAAATTGATGTCCATACTGTGATTCATTTGGCAAGACTTTTGACTGCCAGTTTTCTTCTCCACCGTGTGAAGACATCCGGTTCCCATGATGTCTGACATCATTGGTCCTAAATGCCATCAAGTTTTCCTTCACATTCCTCTTCAGAACTATGTGTTCTGATTCTCCGTGTCCAAGATTAGATGCATGGAGGGTACGTGTATCAGGGTGATGAACTTTCCCGTGCCTGTCCCGCGTGTTCATAAAGAAGCGGTTCAATTCAGCCACAACACATTCTTTTGGACAATCCAAAAGCCCAGCCAGTCTTTCTGCCCCAAAAGCAAAGGCACTGCGAATTCGGAAAAAGTTACCTGATATTCGGAAACTAACACAAATCAGACTCAAACAACTATAACTACCTTTGTACCTATAATCATATCAAACAATCATCCATGTTTTACAAGAATCTCAAACAACAGAAAATTATGTAGATAGCAACCTAGTTTATAACTTTTAAGACATCCTCAGAAAGTAAATTACCTTTACTGACACTCCGACCAAGATTGTTGCTCGTGCGCAGGAAGTCAATGATATTAAAATGCTTCGAAACAAATTGTTCCTTGACATGAGTACTTGGAAGAACAGAATAGTGGAAGCTACACGCTTTTAGAAACATGTCACTGAGCAATAATTCATCACCGTCTTGTCGAGGAGAATCAGCTGCAAGTAATTCCGATAAGCATGTCAGATTAAATGATCTTGCACATCAGAAGATAGGTTTAAATTTTATGACAATTAATTTGACACCACATTAAAAAAACCTGTCATATCAGGAAGAGACCCAACAGGAACTGGACCCGAGAGACTAATACAGAAGTTGTCCCAGTCAAATTTACTGAAAAACTCCAAAAAGCGATAAAGGACCTGGCAAGAAAAATTATGGTGTCAAACAACATACTTTGAATAGAAAAGGGAAAACGATATATTAAAACAGCTTTCACCTCTAATGGTCCAATAAAAGAGTTGTTGAAAACTCGAAAAATATACAGAATCAAGGTCTCAAGAGCGTAGGTCGAAATAAGCCCGTGATAGGCTCCAAGAAGCCGGCTCTCATAGTAGCACCATGCCTTGATCAATATAATGCTTCGCTTAAACAAGTGATTTTGGCCTATGTTCCGGTCAACCTGTCAATAATAACACCATCAGTGCTGAACTCTGCTGTCAGTGGAGCCGATCATTAAGTAGAAACACAACAAACTATATAGTTCACAGATGGGATAGCAAGACCAGAAAATAGATGGCAGACCTCCTCAAGAAAGCAGAGGGTGCAAAGACCACTAATTTGACCAAAAGATATGTCCATGACAATATTATCCACTAGGCACTTAACCAGCTTAACCTGCAATCAAAAAATGTTCGAAGTGAAAATTAAGGGCATCAAACTACTTCTCAAATCAATAATCGGATTTTCAAAACTTTCCACAGCTTGTTACAGGTATGTGTTGAGTTCAATAGTATGAAAAGTAGACCAGCCATTTAAAATCAATTGGCTTTTATGCTACATAACCATCCACAGTAGTCTCAAATCAGTGAAGAAAAGGAGAAAACTTTAGGCAGAAAAGAGGGACCCAACTATAACTATATACCTGTTTCAGACAGAAGGATCACACTATGCAAGTTTACTATTGCTGAAGGAAGTACGGTTCAAGGGGATATTTTTGGTGAAGGGATTGTCAAAAATAATGCAGTTACAGGAAATAACATAGCCGTGACATAGCAGCATTCCTTTTTTTGGGTGTAGAAGTTATAATCGCACAAGTTGCAGGACTCATGATAAAGGTAGAAGAAATACAAGAATGTGAATGCATCCTAAAAGAAAGTATATACCTCTGCATGAATCAGTTGAACCTCTCTGATGCAATATTCAGCATATTTGTTCTTTTCTTCCTTTTCTAGGATGTCTCGTACCTCTGCAGCCCAATTATCAGTGCAATTTCGGTCTTGGCTAAAGACAGTTAAATCGATGTCCCCATCAGGAAGATAAGTCTTCAAGGGTACAGAGCCATAGCTGAGTACCTGCATTAATTAAATGACAAAGCAAAAATATCAGCTAGATACCACTTAATAGTATGTGTTAAGATGAATGAACTACTCAAATACAAGTCAAATACATAAATTCTTCTCATACTCCATATGGGAAAACAAGAGATGCAGGGAGGTGATAGTGTTGTGCACAGATAGTTCCAACTGTTTTATGAGCTCAACAAAAAGGGTAATGTCCCTTTTTTACAAGAATGGTTATAGCATAATGTCCCCTATAACCATTCTTGTTAAAAAAAAAACAAAAGGGAAGAGAAGAAGAAATAAACATAGTGTTGAAAGGTTAAAGCTAGATGATGATGAAAGTGTAAACAAACAGCTTTACAATTTGCAATCCCTGACAGCCTCCATATATCAAAGGTTAACAGAAAAGCAGAGAAGAGAAGCAACAAGCGGACCAGAAATTGATCTTGTCTCGGTATCATTTAAGAAAAGTGTGAATATTGAGATGTTATAAAAGACTTCAACAACAACAAAATAACTATTTTACATCCTTTAAAATATAACTATCATCTTAGGATGACCATCACTTTGCTAAGTTTCCTCTCTAACAAAACAATGATAGGATTCCATTCACTACCATCTCCTCTATTATTCAACTTCAATAAAACCAAATAACCTACAAGACCACAATTCTAAGGTTTTTTAACCAAGCAATTTAGCAGAAAATGTATAAACAATGATGGCAAAAATCAAGTATAAGAAAGGGGAAAAGATGAAAAAACTTAAAGACAGTTGTCAGACCACACATGATATGCATTGCGAGATAAGACGCTGCACATATGATGCAATAGCATTCCTGTGCTCCCAAGAGGGCTGGTCTGGCTGTATATGGGCAATAAGCTCTGCTGATCGCTCTTCAGCTCTTGCCCATTTTTCTGTATCAAGCAATCGAGTTACTGATGCAGCTTTATTCGGTAAAAGACCATTGATATGGAGGCCATTTGGCTGCAAACAATTATCATCACTCCCCATCAAGAAAAATGGTGGTTTCGTTGTGGTTCACTCCTTTGTTCACCTTGCGACTCTTCCTTGAAAACATTAAAATAAGTTTATAATTTCATCTCGTCAAATTGGTTGCAAAACATCAAAGACTTTTATATAATACAAATCTCTAAACAGAATCTGAACATCTCAAATTGGTTGCAAAATTAATCATGAAATCAAATTATTATGTGAAATAGCGTTGACAGCAGAAAAAAACATTATAGTCAAAAGAGAGCAAAACACAACAATAAAGGATGTACATGGCGAAGCAAGACGAACTAAGAACCCTAAATACAAGATTTATTACGCTGAGATTGGGGAGAACAAACATATGACAGCACAATTGAAGCAATGATCAAGCAAGACAAAGCAAAAGAAAAGACCCAAACGACCCAGAAACCCTAAAAAACTGAAAGATAGCAAAGCAGAACCTTGTCAAGAACGACCAAAAGCTTGATCGGTATGAAACCAAATCAATCGGAAGAAAACAGATCAGAAGAAAGAATCATTCGTCCCAATTTGAGAATCCACTGTTAACGAAAACAAAACTTGGAGGAGGGGGAAAGACGAATCATTCGTACCTCGGTGGAAATGGAAGAGACAAGGCAACGCAACTAGGCAAGCGATTGTTACGAGAGAGTGAAGTTGGAATAACACAGAAGGTAGAGCAGAAAGAACAGAACAAAGCTCGTGAAATTTTATGCAATTTCCCTTTTGTTTTCTGTAAACAGAAAAGGTGAGAAATCTCTCTTTGGATGTAAAGTGGGACACTGGGAGGAGGGTCTAACTTTATATTATAATGATAATGATAATTGTTTTATATAGACAATTAATTGAACTATTCTCTTATAAGCAAAATAATTTTTTTAATATGAGAAAGGGAAATGATTTTGAATGGGTCATTATAGAGACTTTTTATTTTATTTTTTTTAAAATTAAATATAGGATCGTTTGATAAGTAAGATTATGTTGTTGAAACAGAGAACTGTATAGATGAAAAATTAAGAAAGCAAAATTGTTTAAGGAGATAAGGATGAAAATAAGATAAATGAATGTTTGACAAAAAGATATCATTTTGGATAAAATTAAAAAAAATTGTGTTATTTTTTTGTAGATAAAAGAGATGAAAAAAGAAAGAGGGTACAAATGAAAATTTAGCCTCAATAATCCTTAGAATCGAAGTTTAGTAAGATTACACGATTTCCATGATCTTCATCATTTAATGCCTTTCAACTCTTTCATTCCCTTACCAAAAAAAAAAAGAAGGAATTATTCTACCCTATTCAATTCATCCTCATTATCTCCATCTTCATTGACTAACCAAACGCAACCATGATATAATCCTTCTTGTCAAAGACGGATCTAAGATTAAAATTTTAAGTCGGTTGGGTTTGTCTCCGGAAATAAATAAAGTTAATAGATGACAATCATATAATTTAAAACCATTCAAAATTAAATATTCATAAATAAAAATTCAACTACTTAAATAGTATCATTATGTGTACTTAAAGAATAAACCTTATCGATAATCGAATTTGAATCAACAGTATCAACAATGTCTTTTTTCATGTACATTGTCATTAAATCGACGAGAAATTTTTCACTTGTCTCAGTTCTAACTCGATTCTTAATAAAATTCATTGATGAAAAAGCTCTCTCGATATATAGTAGTTGTAGAAGTAGGAAGAGTCATCACTAGACGAATCAATCTAACAATCAAACCAAACCGGGTCCGGGTCCGGGTCTTTTCTTCACTTGAACCGAATTGGGTTTAGATCGGGGTTCAGTATACCGGTTCGGAGAAGTGGGTCCATAAGTGAATCAGGTTAGGTTTAGGGTTTAGGAAGGTTGAAGGCCTAAAATGTAATCAGGTGAGAAGATAGGGTTTGGGGCGGTAGGTTGAGAAAGGGGGTACATTATGTTAGGACTAGGGTGTCGGATAGGTGTGGTCCCGGTGCGTTGGGTCGGCAAAGAAGTCCCGATCACTTTGGCATTGGTGCGACGGCGTTGCTATAGGTGCTCCGGCGTGTAGGAAGGTAAAAGCAAGAAAGGGTTTTGGCGGCATGTTTGGTGGCCTGACCCAATATTGGCAAGGTTGGTGTGTACCAGTGCTCCAACGTGTAGGATGACGTGGGTACCGAAAAATTTTGAAAAACAAGAATATTATGAACCGATTCACTTGAAACCAATGTAACCCGAAATAATAAATAACTTGAAACAACCCGGTCCGATTAATCCCGAAGAGAACAACCAGATAACGACAAGAGAATAAAAATGGTTTGACCTGATAGCCCAAGTAACCCGACCCAAAATGACCCAATATAGCCCGAAGTAACCCAACCCGAAACGACCCAATAGTAAGAATTAACCCGACCCGAAATAAGATTTTACTTTTCAACTTTAATTATACATATTCGTTTTTAAAGATATTTATAAAACATATTCGGGCTTTAATTTTGCACGGGCTTGGGGTGGTGTGGGATCGCTGGTGGTGCAAGAAAGCCCTTTTTTAACTGCTTCAGTTTTTGGGTTCCGGCGTTAGCGGGTTCCAGTGAGAGTTCGGTTTAGGGTTCCGATGAGGCGATGAGATTGGTGACGAAAAAACTCGGATTTTTGCTAGGTTTAAAATGATTTGAAAACAAGTCGCAATTCAATCTTTTTAAAGAACTCATAATTGAATTCGAAAAATAGTAAAGAACGAGAATAGTATAACTAACCGAAACGGTGATTGCTCTAGTGAATGTGTTTTGCGAACTTCTTGAAGTTATTGATTTTTTTGATGTCGATAAATTTAGCTTTGATACCGCTTTGATACGGTGATAATCAGTTAAGAAGTCCACATCTTTCGACACCAACAAGGGATGACTCGATATCGATTCTTGTTAGAGGAATAGATCAAATGTATAGGTATGAGTTGCGGCAATGAGATGAAGATGATTGAATGATCCAGTGAATTTCACTGATATAGATCGGTAGATTGATAGATCAATGTCAAACCCTATGAAACAACTTGGAGGACACTAGGAAAATTAAGGTCCTTACACACAACCAATAATTATCGTAGAAGTCTTTTACTACGATTTTACACATAAGGGAAATGAGGTCCCTAGAGCACAAGAAGGAGTCTTGTGAACGATTGGGAGCATTAGATTGTCAATTCAAGTGACACAACACAAAACTGTTCAGCCTATAAGGTCAAACGAGGCTTCACTCTCCACAAAAGAAAGAAAACAACACACAAAATGCAAAGAAATTATATTGATCCAAGGTCCGTGAAAGAGGTTCGAATCTAGCCTAAATAGGCGGGTAAACAAAGCTGAAACTAATTCTAAGAAACTCTCTCCGATCGGGCCTAAAATAATCCAAAACATAATTAAGACTTTCCCAATAACTCAAAACATAACCAATAATAAATGTGTTTAACTATGGGCTGTAAAAAATATAAGATCTTGTCAGATCCAAATTATCCACATAAATCCTCCTCTTCTCTCTTTCCTTCACACGTGAACATGCATGAAGACAGTAGCTTCCATGTACATATAATCCTTCATATATGCATGTATCCATCTTGCTTGATTTGGTTCCTTCTTCCATGCAAGTATTCCCTCATTTTCCTAGTATTCCATGTGATCAATATTTGAGTTGTCCTTCTTTTCTTTAGATCTAGCTTCCTTCCTTTTTCCAAGAGACGGTGAAATCCCGGAATGCTCCCGCATCACTTGGCTATCACATTTTTGTCGGAAAGTGGTTTAGTTGAGCCTCGTGAGTGCCATGAGACATTTTATTGACTTAGTCACGACAATGGCATGACTTGGCAAGAGTGTTGTTGACCTTGCTAGTTCCTAGCCCATGTTGCGGCAAAAATTGAGAGTCCAACGCTTTTGTATTTTTAGGACACATTTATGAGCGTTCTTTCGAGCATTCCTCATTATATTAGCCCAAGAATATTGTTACAAAGTTTGAGATAAATTCAAGCACAAACATCCATTGAGCTACAAGAAGGTAGCCAGTGAGTTAAGCTAGTTTGAGTTGAGCTCATGAATATTAGTGGACCTTGAAGCTTCACCTAGCTATAATGAGTTAAGTAAAGCTCATTGGTGAAGGAAAAGTTGGGCCAAAAAAGCTAGCTTATTTTTGGGCTTCTTGATAGCTCGATCCAATTGAGTTGGATTGATCCTTGGGCTTCAGCCGAAAAGTGGTTAAGAAATCCGTAACTTTTCTCAACCATTTTGGTGGTGGTTATTCTCCCAAAAAATGTGTCTATTTGCTTATAAAAGGAATTTGCACTTGAAACATCATTAATTTGCACAACAAACTTTAAGCCTTTAGTTCCCAAGTTTTGGCAAGGGATATGAATTCTCTCTTTCTTGTTTGTGTAAACTGAAAGACCACAATAATTATTTAATATGGAAGGAAGATAGGCATTCATGCTATAAGGATCAAGTTTTGACAAGGTCCGGAGGAAATCCTTTTACAGACGTAAGACAAATTATGATTTATTTATTTTGTTTTTGTGATGTGAAGATATTATACCACTGCTGCATTTGGATCCCTAGTGTAGGGAAGAATAGACTTAGAAGAAAAACTCAATAATTAAGTGATATATTTCATCATTATCCAAGTTAAGTGCATATAACAACCTAATAACCGATTTGCATGCAATTGAATCTAACTATAGAAGGACACTCATCTACTCCTTTTGAAAACTACAACTCCTTGACTTTAAGCCTTTAGAATATGAACTTAAAGAACATATATAATTCTAGTTTGCTTATATTAGGTTACTTGTCTACTCCTTTGGGAGATTACGACACTAAGTTGAAAGTCTGCTCTTTATCACAACTATATCAATTTGTAAGTCGTTTGTCTTTTCACTTTTGAGATTACAACATCTTTGTCTATTTTAGTTGTTTGTGTACTCTTTCTTGGAGATTACAAAACTCTGATACAAATTCAGACACCGAAGACCAACAATCTTCTAAGTTATTTACTTGTTGTTTAGTAGACTTGTTTAATCATAAATGAAATAACTTCCCGGTTTGGGACATTCCACAAGTTAAATGTCTTTGGAGCAATTGATTTTGTCATTTAGAAGGGGCAAATGAAAAATCTCCTCTCAATCCTCCGCATGTCTTATGTTATACGCATGGTGAAACCCGAGGAACCGAAGGAAGAAAAGATGAAAACTATAACTTGTCTCAAATAGGAGGTCGATGATGACAATTATCGTGGACTCATCTTGGGAGAAATAAACAACTACCTGTATGATGTATTTAATAATGTTCCCGCCTGATGCAGAAGCATCTGGAAGCTTAACCTCAACACTCCGAATGACGAGACTAGCCAAGAAGAGACGAACTACTAGAGAGGAGAAGCAAGATCACGAGCTAGTAGAGAAAGGAACGAGTAAAGAGAGCAGCCATGACGTGGGGAGAGCAGGAAGTCCACGAGACTCATATAAAGAAAATGTGCGTCGGGCTGCCCAAGAAGGAAGGAGATTTCGGGCTGATTTAAGTGGCTAAATTAAGCCCAACGATCTATTTTATTTTTCAGCCCATATTTGGACTATTTTAGTATTGGGTTTGCTTTTATTTTATTTATTATTTTTTGGCAAGTAGAATAATTAGTTAAGATATAGATATGATCATATCTTTAGGATTGATCTTATCTTATCTTCTAGTTAGAAGATCATATCTTTTCAAGATTTGATCTTATCTTTTATTATTTTTTAGCTAGTTTGGGCTCGATCTTGGATCAAGCCCGCAACACGTTTGGCTCAAACTCCACGCACACCTAAGCCTATATAAGGCATGTTGGACGTGTATTTACGCATAAGATTATAGCGGAAGGATCCCTTGCAAAGAGGAGGTCCAACCAGTCTGTCCAGCTATGATCCATCCCCTTAATTGGATCATTCATCCACAATATCACGTTTTCCATCCATTCCCCACGCTTATTCCATCTCTCTTCTATCTAAGTTCTTGGTGTTGAAAGATCGGGCAACCTCACGGCTAACCCAATATCAAATTGGCATTAGAGCTAAAGTTTATCAACACCGTCCTACGTCATCTACAAGAAGAAAAATCGGAGCTTTCAAGACTTGTCAAGAAGGTTCTACCAAAAACAAGCGATTGGAGCTGGAACTGAATTATCTCACCATAACTCAGCCAAGATCCAATCTTTTTCTTGAACCCATACCTTTGATTCTTTCCGAGTAAACCTATTGGGATAGATTGTGGAAAAACCAAACGAGATGATCTTTTAGCCACGGTTCACTTTTGAATCACCACCCTCAAACCCGCAGCAACCGCTGCCCTACAAAAAAAATAAAATAAAAAAGTTTTGCCTTTTCGGCCGCCGGAGCTTCCCGCCGCCCAACCGCCGCCCTACACCACCCCTGCCGGTCCGCCCCCTGCTGGACCGTCATCGGCCCTCCACCACCACAAACAACCGCCCTCACCACCGAAAACCCCTCGGTTCAGCCTTATACCCGCCGGTTTCCCGCCGCCGGAACCCCTGCCGCTCCGTCGCCGGCCTTCCGCCACCCCAACCACCATCAGCCGTCGCTGTTGAGCCACCAAAAACCCCACTACCACACAACAACCCCATCCACCACCAAAGCTCCTCAGTTTCGGCCTCACTCCGCCGGTCTTCCTGCCGCCCCCATCCCGCCGTCAGCCGCCGCCTGTCGTTGCAGAACCACCACAGCAGCCTCCTGGGAGCAACAACAACCCCCTTGCCACCCTTCTAGGGTTTCGGCAAGTTCAAAAAATAAAATAAAAAAAGGATGAAGAAACGAGAAGGAAGAACGGGAACGGATTTTCAATCATCTTTTTAGCCTTTTGAGTTTCCTACACAAAATACCCTTTTCGTTCCAAAGGAAGGGAGCCCTCAATTCCCTTGGCCTTATAAATTTTCTTCATTCCCTTTCCCTTTATTTTCCCCTCAGGGGATTTGTTTAATATCCTTTGTTCCTTTTAGCCTTAAAACTTTCTAATTTTTAGGCTACATTTATTTTTCTTTCTCAAGTTAATTGTTTTTAGTTGATAATTTGCAGGCGAGTCTAGTTTGCTTGACATGTCTACTACATAAAGAGAAAACGGGAACAGGGAAGGCTACGTGCCTAAAAGGCTCGTACGAAGAGAATTGAAATATGAGGATAGAGAAGATGCACCACGTGTAGATCCTTATTCGTGTCCTATTTACAACTTTATTCGCAGAGAATTCATATCGTCTATGTTTGAGATTGGTATGTTGGAGGGTGTCGGAGGAGCTCTCAAGAACATACACGGAGCTATAGCAGTGTACAATTGGAGATACCTCGCTACTTTGTATCCTTATTTGAGTATTGTTACACTCTTTGAGGATCTTCATTTAAAGATTATTGTGCAGGTTGATCTATTAGACCTCATTCCTACGCCCTACATGCATAATATTCATCATAGGAAAATATTCTCATCTCTTAGAGATAAGACGTTGAGGTTATGCGGTGCTAGCTTTACACCTTACCCGAATAGTAGCTGCGTTTTATTACTTTGTGTTGGTACTTCCGGAATGGAAAAACCAATAGAGAAGGAGATGTCGATCCACAAAGAGAGGAGGCCTCAACAGGTTTCACATCGTCCCGTTCTAGAGCAAGAAGTGATGCACAGAGAACATGCACGTGAGAAGGATGACCCCACGGATCCCACGAAGTCAGTAACACCACTGCAGTAGAGATCAAGTCCAATCTTCGTGGATTCGAGGTCGAATCCTTTCCAAGGAAGGGAGGATGATGCAAAAGCATCTGGAAGCTTAACCTCAACACTCCGAATGACGAGACCAACCAAGAAGAGACGAACTACTAGAGAGGAGAAGCAAGATCACGAGCTAGTAGAGAAAAGAACGAGTAAAGAGAGCAGCCATGACGTGGGGAGAGCAGGAAGTCCACGAGACTCATATAAAGAAAAGGCGCGTCGGGCTGCCCAAGAAGGAAGGAGATTTCAGGCTGATTTAAGTGGCTAAATTAAGCCCAATGATCTATTTTATTTTTCAACCCATATTTGAACTATTTTAATATTGGGCTTGCTTTTATTTTATTTTAATTATTTTTTGGCAAGTAGAATAATTAGTTAAGATCTAGATATGATCATATCTTTAGGATTGATCTTATCTTATCTTTTAGTTAGAATATCATATATCTTCAAGATTTGATCTTATCTTTTATTATTTTTTAGCTAGTTTGGGCTCGATCTTGGATCAAGCCCGCAACCCGTTTGGCTCAAACTCCACGCACCCCTCAGCCTATATAAGGCATGTTGGACGTGTATTTTAATTATTAGATCATTGAATAAACTTTTGAATACTTTTAGTATTTTCTCTCGTGTGATTCGAGAACGAATAGGAGCGATTTCTATTCAATCCTGGACGGGTGAGAAGCACGTCCAAACCTAGTTTGATAGCAAGAGGAGTCGTCCATCCCGGTGAGAGGCTTGGATAGATCTCTCTTCGATCTCTAAACGACTTCTTGTGCTTTTGGGAACAATCGCGTCTTTTCCTTACGCATAAGATTATAGCGGAAGGATCCCTTGCGAAGAGGGGTTCCAACCAGTCTATCAAGCTACGATCCATCCCCTTCATTGGATCATTCATCCACAATATCCACGTTTTCCATCCGTTCCCTACGCCTATTCCATCTCTCTTCTATCTAAGTTCTTGGTGTTGAAAGATCGGGCAACCTCACGACTAACCCCGTATCACCACCACAAAAGAGTTGCGGGATGCGTTGAATGTTGAGTACAAAGTAGTTCTTTACTCAACTATTATTAGATACAAAATGGTAGAAGAAATTAGTATCATAGACTAATTTATGTGATTGAGTGCCACTTGATCCGAGCGAGGAATTATGACAAGAAAATTGAAGATTCTCTTGTTGTTAAAGCAACCAAAGATATTTGTTTATGTTTCTACAAAGTGAAAGCATTTCCCTGTGCTAATATCATAGCTAACACAAACGGTTATGCACTATGATCAATTTTGCTTGACCTGCACGCGATAACTCACTAGTGAGTATTGCACCGCACATATGATCCATATTTGAGCGGGCAACATCTTATGACAATAAAAAAAAACGTTTAGAAACTTAAATGACAAATTGCAGGCGATTGTGCAAAAGAAATATATTAAGAAAATGGGCACATCAAGCCGGATGACCATGAACAAGTACATCCTTGTAGGGAGTCTCAGGGACAGGCGCTTGTACTTTCCGCCTTCGGTGATTGCTGCTAACCACTGAATCATCTTCATGCTGCATCAAAGGAAGCAATTGGCCTTCGCGCATCTGGATGAGACGCTCTTGAGCTCCTCCACGTAACTTCTCGAGTCGGAGTCCCCCACTCTGCTGCATCTTGAAGACCTTCACCAAGTTGGCTAATCCTCCTACGAATAGTAGTATGCTCCCGCATAACCCTAGCCATACCCATGTCATGCCCTACTCGCCACAAAACGAATTGAAGGTAATATTTTAAGAGTGATGTTATTCGAAGTAGACGAAAAAAATCAACGAGATTATAGTCCCAATTTTTTCACAGGATATATATATATATATATATATATATATATATATATATATATATATATATATATATATATATATATATATATATATATATATATATATATATATATATATATATATATATATATATATATATACCAAGAATTGTAAGAATATTGTAGATAGGAGAATATATATACCAAGAACTGTAAAGCAAGGTAAGATCCTCCAATGTGCTGACGGTAGTTGATGACTGCAGCGACGAGGAACAAGACGCTTGCTAATAGGAAGGGGGTGTGGACGGACTGCTGTAGGATTTGAACATGACCATCTGATCTCTCGTAGATTTGGCACGAGTTGAGAATGGAGCCTATTAACCATAGTGCTGCCCCAGCTATCAGCAGATCACCTTTCAATGCGTACCCCTTCTCTTCCTGCGTATCATTATATTCTTATAATCAACTACTGCAGCTTCCTTTTATGCTTAAAATATATTCAAAACTGATAACTTTTTCACAAAAATTTACACCATACGATAAACAAATCAAACCCGAATGTATGAAATTAACGTGAAAAAGTACTCTTTTTACAAAAAGTTTTGGTGTGATTTCGACTCTTACAATGAGTTCGCCTGTTCATTCAACTAAATATGGGTTTCGATCTCTAGCTATTATACAGATAAACAAATATATATTTGTCAATTTTAGGTCACAGTTTCGCACAACCCTTCTTACAAAGATATAACTTCATATGTACTAATATATATTCACCGATATATGGACCATATGGTCCTTCTTTTCGTTTTTGTTACATTTTTTTTGTTCAAAATCTTATTATTATCTTGGGTTAGAGGTGTCAAAACTTTACCTAACTCGTAAAACCGACCCGACGAACCTGGATCCGACCTAGACCCGAAAATTTTGAAAAAAAAGAATATCAAGATTAAAACCGCTTGAAACCGATTTAACCTGAAATAATAAATGCCCTGAAATGAACTGTGGTCTCGATTTATGCCCAAGAGAAAAACCTTGTAAAGACTGGAGAGCCAAAATGGCCGGACTCGATAGCTCGAAGTAACCCGGTACAATTAATTCCGAAGAGAAATTCCTGATAACAATCGGAGGTTCGAAATGGCCCGACCCGATAGCCTGAAGTAACTGGACTCGAAATAACCCGATAGCTCAAATTAACACGTAATAACCCGACTTGAAATGATCTGATAGCATGAAGTAACCCGACCCGAAATAAGATTTTACTTTTCAACTTTAATTCTACATATTCGTTTCTAAAATATATTAAAAACATTTTTGGCTTTAGTTTTTGTCTACTATAAAAATCATATGATAATATTTTATTATAGTATTTTTCTTGTATAATTATCATTCATAATATTTTTAGAGAAAATTAAAACTAATTATCTTTAATTAAATTTGAATATATTTTATGATATCATTTTATATTAATAAATGTTTTTAACAACCAAATTTTTTAACTTTTATTAAAATTAAAATGTTTAGTTTTATTTAGTACTATTGCAACACCCGCACCTTGTAAGGTTTTAAATAATATTCGATTACATGTATTAATGTGTTGTTATATATATATTTTGATTTCTTTTCTCAACATATAAATATAAACATATCGATAAGTAAATATTTATTATATTGGTTACAATGGAAAATTGGACAAGAATTAGATAATATTAACAGGTCAAAAAAGTGAAGACATAATATTGTTCTAGAGATAGACTAATGATTTGGAATTAGCAAATAAGTTGGTCATTAATAAAAAAAAAGTATTAAATAAATGTTATGATTAATAGATAGTTGTTTGATAAAATTTCTAAAACAATCAATATCTGTCTTATAGGCTCGATTTCGTATTCTAATGTGAGATTTATAACAAATAATATATAGAAGTCTCTTTTATAAATGAATATTAGACTAAATATATAGGCGCTTTGAATTTTATAATTTTGCAAAAAGGTACTTGATCGACTTGGATAAATGAAAAAATCAATTATATAAAACAAACAAATTTTGATATATATATATATATATATATATATAATCATTTATACGTTTTTCACTTTTTTTTATTTATTGGGATTATGTTATGTGACTTTGATTTTTTATTTTATTTTTTTACATTTTTATGATAAACAAAGTAGGAAAAATATACATGGATCAAATGGAACTGTCGGATATTGAGTTCAAACAGATTAATCGGATATCCGGATCAATCAGATATTCAGATCCAATTATAATAGTCATTTTCAATCAAAAGGATCATTCGACTCTAGATAAAGTAATTCGGATCACTCATCATATTCATGGATAATAACTTTCTTCTCCGGCTAAAATCATTTTCAGATATCGTGTTTTAGAATCTGGATCAAATAGATAATTCAACAGATATACGAGTATATCCAAATTGCATTCAGATCAAGGTTTTCCTACAAATTTGAATTCGGATATCTAGATAAGATTAATATCTCTGCATTAGTTTTAGTGAAAAAAGTGTATATCTAAAACCTACCCGACCTAACCGGTAACTCATATTCAATCCGACAAATTTCCAAACTCAAAACCCGAAGCAAGATGTTAGGCAATCAAACTTGGTTTTGACCAAACTACATTACCCGACTTCTAACCCAATTGACGCCTAACATCAAACTTGGTTTTGACCAAACTACATTACCCGACTTCTAACCCAATTGACCCGCTCCAATTGACACATTTAGCCGAAGCATTAAAACCGAAAAAGTTGGGCGATGGGAGGTTGGTGGTTGAGGCTCCTTCACCCATCAACAACCACCCAACCCGATAAACCCAAAATATCTAATATTTTACACGTTAAATATCTAAAATTTTACATATTTTATTCTAAAATTACAAATTTATGAAAGTTCTATTATTGTTTATGCTTTTAACATATTATATATACTTTTTTGTATCTTAGTTCTTAATAATATGCACTATAAAAATACAATATAAGTTATAACTAGGATAATCAGTTGTAGACACCGCAATTGAACTCGATCCAATGGCCACCCGACGGATGATGGGAGAATACAACCGAAAAGGTTAAAGGGATCCACCCATCGCCAGGTCCATTAAATATTAACTCAGACGGTTTTTGCATCCTTGATAAGCCTCCTTGACAAACATTTATAGAGGTAAACATATTCCACGAAAGAAAATCAATAGATTCAACATAGTTATAATATATGTTCCAGCAAAAAGCAAGTGAATCTGATTTGTTTGTGATTAGAGAAGGTGTTGATTGAACTTATCCTCTTTATATCCCGCTTAGTAAATGCAATTCATTCTAGTATATACATTAAGAAAAATAAAAAACAAAGGAAAATAGTGTGAATGATTATAGATACCTGTAATAAGATGAGGAGGATGGAGATAAAGAAGAGGGCAGAACCAACAGCTTGAAAGACAGGAACAGAGAACTCAACCAGCACGAGCTGGGAATCGTGCTCCACGAGTCCCACCCTGTAGTCTATCCCAGCAAGGTGGGCGAGCAGGTCGTGCAGGTTGACAGCGGCTATGATTGCGAGGGAGATCATGATTAGCACGAGCCCTGCTTTGGACTGCCAACTCGACAGCTGGACCACCATTCCCGCCGTCAGTACCACCGTAGCGAAGACGTAGACGCCGGCGTTCATGTACTCCGATCTGTTCTTGTACGTCCATGGCCCGTACTGCCTGCACTCTCTCGCGCTCGCCAGCTTCACCATTTGCTCGATCTATTTACTTTCTTCTACGTCGAATTTTAATTTTATTTGTGAGAAGAAATATATGTGGAGGATCGTGCGACAATCAGAGCCACGTGTCTTGCTGCATGTATTCGAGGTGCTTCATTTATTCAGTGCTCAGGATACGTGGTCTGTTGTGATTTGCTTCCAAAATATTGAGTCAGCTTCACTTTTGTTAATGACTTTTTCTCATTTCTTTTGATACGTTTCTTTTTCTGGGAAGCTCTTTTGACACGTTTCTTCTATCCACGAACACGGACACAAACACGAAAACGAAAAAGCGACAATCCTCAAAATAATAGAAAATGGGACACGAAGAGGAAAATAAATAATATGTCATTTTAAAAGTATTAAAATGTAGAATATATATATCATAATAGGATATGTATATTTGAAAACTCCAATGATATATGAGTAGGTAAAAACGTTAATATGACAACAAATAACTCAAACAAACATTTTGAGTCTTACAAAATATAGAAATAAACATATTTAGTCTTACAATCTCAAACAAACATACTTAGTTTCAAAATTGAAAAAAGAATCATCCATTTTGCAAATCAACAACAATTGAAGAAAGAATCGAAGAATTTCAGCCCATAAGTCTTTGCACGGTCCTTTATAAGATTGTGTCCAAAGTCTTAGCTAATAGAATCAAGACGATCTTGTAGGACATTATATCCAGGGAGCAAAGTGCATTTATGGCTGGGAGATCTATCACGGATAACGCACTTGTAGCAATGGAGGCTTTTCATTGCATGAAAAACAAGACACATGGGGTTGTTGGTGATATGTCACTAAAAAACGACATGAGTAAAGCGTATGACCGGATCGAGTGGAGATTTCTACGAAAGGTGATGGTGAGATTGGGTTTCAACCAACTATGGGTAAGAAATATCATGGATTGTGTTTCCTCGGTTTCTTTCACGTTTAACTTGCATGGATGCAGGAAGGGACAAGTTACCCCATCGCGTAGATTAAGGCAAGGAGACCCGGTTTCACCCCTCTTATTTATTATGTGTGCCGAGGTCTTCTCGGAGTTAATTAGGAAGGAGGCAACAAACGGAAGGAATTGAGGAATGAGTATAAGAAGGGAGGCACCTCGGATCTCTAACTTTTTTTTTTCTGCATACAATTGCTTACTCTTGTGTAAAACAAACTTTCAAGAAGGCGCCATTATCACTAATTTAATCAGCAAGTATGAGAGAACGTCAGGCCGGACAGATAATAAACTACGCAAATTAAAATATGAGGTTTCCTTTAGCAAGAACGTGAATGACATCTATGGGATACAATTGAATAGTATCTTGGGTGTCAAAAGAGTGTGCATGCATGACAAATATCTTATACTTCCGACTATTGTGAGCAAATAGAAAAAAAAAGAGAAACCTTTGAAGGGGTAAAAGATAGAATTGTAAAGAAGTTGCTAGGGTAGAAAGAAAAGATGTTATCACAAGCATGAAAAGAGGTACTATTTTAATTTGTCATACAAGGGATTCCTACGTATCTGATGAATGTCTTTAAGATGCCCGATAGGAATGATTGATGAAATACATATCATGATGGGAAAGTTTTGGTGGGGTTCAACCCCACAAAGGAAACAC
This sequence comes from Fagopyrum tataricum, assembly GCA_002319775.1. NCBI lineage: Eukaryota > Viridiplantae > Streptophyta > Magnoliopsida > Caryophyllales > Polygonaceae > Fagopyrum > Fagopyrum tataricum. The sequence goes on along the minus strand of CM008282.1, from coordinate 16,087,680 downwards.
TTCCATTGGAGAAGCTGGAAGAGACTTTCTTTGCCAAAGAACCTTGGAGGTATGGGGTTAAAAGACTTCAGGGTGTTTAATGATGCAATGCTTTCAAAACAGGGTTGACACCTCTTGACATGCTCTAACACCATAATACAGGAGATCTACAAAGTTGCATACTATCGAAATGATTCATTTTTGAATTCTCATCTTGGCTCAAATCCTAGCTATTCTTGGCATCGTATCTGGAAGTCAAAAGACCTTCTGAACATGGGTATCGGTTGGAGGATTGGGGATGGGAAGACAACAAGGGTGTGGAAGGATACTTGGATAGGTAGATCACGTGGAAAAGAACTAAGAAAACCCACATGGAATGAGTATGCAGATTTGGAGAGGATTGTGGACTCCTTGCTTATGAATTCTGGCGAGAATTGGAATTGTGAACTACTCACTGATTTGATGGAGAATAATGATGTTTTCAATATCGTGGCCATGCTGAGACTGTCCTGTGATGTTCCTGATGAGATGGTGTGGTGGGTTGTTGAGGATGGGAATTTCTCTGTCAAAAGCGCTTATTGGTTTGGGAGATGCTCCTCTATGGAAAATGTAAGAGCCTTAGTCTTTGGAGCTGAGTTAGTCTTAGCCGCCCCTGCGGGTCGTGAGGCCGCCCTTGCGGCTGTTTGTGTTTTCCGCCCCTGCGGCTCAGGATACCGCCCCTGCGGTTTCCTGCGGCTACAACCGACATTGTTGACTCTTGACCCGTGCTTTACTCTCTTTCCTTCCTTCCTTCTTAGCCTTTCCCTTGGCTTGCTGAGGAAGGGTTCTTCATTTCTAGCTTTCTCACGTCCTTCTTGCCTCATTCTTTCTCCTTGATCTTGTGCTTGGATTCTTCTTGGTTTGGAAGAGGATTTGTGTGGCTTTGGTGGATGCTGATGTTGTGTTTTGTGGCTGAGCTTGGGAGCCAGTTGAGAGTGTGGTTTTGATCCTTCCTTGCTGCCTAGGACCACAACAGTGGTAAGCTTCTTGCTTCTCCTTTCTTCTTCTTTGATTCCATTCCATCTTCCTTAGCTTAGGATTAGATGTTCTAGGTGTGTATTGATGTTAGAATGTGTATGTATATGTATGTGTTTGGCTATGGAATGAAGAAGACGTGATTTGATCACGTGAAGAGTGGAAGAGAAGTCGGGAGGTTACGTTCTGCAGCGTCGCCGCCCATGTGCCTCAACGTCGTAACCCCCGCGACACCTTGTCACCGCACCCGCGTCCGGAAGCCGCCGCCCCTGCGGCAACGGTCACAACGGTCGCGCCAGCGTGCCTTCGTTCCTGCGCTTGTTGCCTTTCCGCCCCTGCGTCTTTCCGTTCCGCAGGTGCGTCTTGTACATGATCTACTTAGAGTAGTATTGATCCTTTCCTTTCCTAGTATGAGCGGGTTAGTAGCATGCTAGGTACGTATATGAGGATAGAACGATGATGAGTACGATATCGATATATGCCGGTTATGGCTTTGAGGTTTAGTTGATTATCGAGGTTATGAGTTGGATATGATCCTTATGGATCCCTTGGGTCTAGGTGTGACCCCTTTGATTGATAGGAGATTTGATATCTCTTTATGCCTTGTTATTAGGCAGTGCTGTCCTCCAGATTGGAGTGGATCGTGGTTGAGAGTATTCCGAGATTGAGGTAACTCCATAGGACTTACTTAGCTACCATCCTTATATTGGATGTATGCATGAGTGGTGTGTGATATATGCTTGATAGCATGTGTTATGATGATTACCGACCTATGGTATAGTGATTGCCCATTGTAGGGCCGTAATAACTTGCCCTTTCATCCCGCTGGGTGGGAGGTTCTCTATAGGCAGACCAGACCTGGTAAACGGTTCGGGCACTCTCCATTCCCATAGGGTACACGGGGAGGTGTTCCAGGCACCACTCCAGCTGGCTATTGGACCCAGAGGCGAGGATTATATATTCCTCGTGTCACATATGTTCATATTCATATATATATATATATACGATTTGAGTGTTCGACGTTATAAAGATAATTAACCGGGTAAATGTGTGATAACATGATTCTATGTTTATGATTCTTGGAAGTGTGTTTGTGTTTATGCATTATCTATATATATGTGTATGGTTAGCTAACGGTTTTATACCGTTTTGTAGATCCTTTGCAGGTTAGGAGAGATGCAGAGTGATCCAGAGGGGGTGATCCGCTGAGGGTTCCGTACACTGGGTTCTGCGAGGGTTATGGGGATTTTTGTATGTACAGTTATATGTTTTAGTTGTACTCAGCGGTTCTTCTGTAAACCTTTTGATATATATATATATAAGTTTAACTTGAATTTGTTACCGTATATATAACTTGAATTTGTTACCGTATTATGTGTATAATAAAACATAGTTAAGTTTATAGTAAATAACTAATATTATGCTCTAAAGAAGATAATTTTTTTTCCAAATGTTTAGAATAAGTATTATATCACGACTCGTGTAGTGCACGGGTAATACACTAGTAAAATTGTTATACAAGACCCCAAGAAGAAGGAGGAAAAAGGACAGAAGGATTTTCTTATGGAATTAAAAAGGAGAAGGGCCATTAGAGTGAAATAAGGGATGCTTCGGACGAGTAACTATGTACATGACCCGACTAGATTGATCAAAAACACTTGGAAAAACGAGCAGCTGACTCGATCCAACAAAAGATCAACTCGAAGGAACTCCTGACATCTCCTTCGAGTCATACTACGCTTCACCTAAGCCCCGAATGAGACACCTTACATTTTGTGAGTCAATTTATAACTCTATCTTTTTTCTATTGCAATTGGGGACAATGCAATGTTTAAGTATGACATATATGTTGTCTCGCATTTCATTTGTATATATGTGTTGCATGTTTAATTTTCGTAATTTGTTTTTATTTTCTTGTGTCAGTTGAAAATTTTGAAAAAAAAAACATTTGAAAAAGTTCGAAATTTCCAAAATAAATCGAAAAATAGAAAAATAGAAATTTTTGTGTGTGTGTTTTCTTAAGGATATTGGAAATGATCTTAGTGACGAGACATTGTTCAAAACCATAGCAACAATTTGAGGATTTGTTTGATTATAAGTTGTATACTTGGACACAATAGAAGCATGTAAATTAAAATTACTTAGTACATAAAATGTATATGATTGATGAAATTTGAGCTAAAGTAAGCACTTGCTTAGGTCCATGATAGTGTGTATTGGTTATGAACTCTCAATTGCTTGGCCTTGGAAGCTTACAATGGTTGACATTCACTTGAGTGAAAAATACTATCTCTTAAGGCAAAAGACATATGAAATGAAAAGGCAAGAAAAACCATAGAAAAAGCACCCCAAAAAGTTCAAAAGAAGCCACTTGGCTATCCACTTGGCAAATATCAATGTTGGTTGCTTGTTTTCCATTTTATTTTGTTTTATGTCAATCAGGTAAAGTATTAAAGTATTGCACATCAATGAATGAATGCAAGTGAATGTATTACCATGCCAAAAGAGGATTTTTTTTTCCAAAATAGTGAAGAAATGAAAACTAATTCCGAACATAGGTTCGGAATAAAACTAATTCCAAGAATGGGTAAGCAACGGAGGCTCGGATGGGAGCCGCCGTTTGAAACGACAAGTTTGTGAATAAACCGTAGTTTCAAACGACAAGTTCTGTTTTTTTAAATTTTTTTAAAAATATTTACAAAGAACTCGCCGTTCTAAACGGCGGGTTATTTTTTTATTAAATACCGAGGAACCTGCTGTTCTAAACAACGGGTTCCTTGGTTTCATTTTTTTTAAATAAAAGAAACCCGTCGTTCTAAACGACGGGTTTCTTCCTCTTACGACCCGCAAATTTTTTCAAAATATAGATCAAGGAACCCGTCGTTTTAAACGGTGGGTTCCATGTTTGATTTTTTTTTTTTAAAAAAGCAGTCAAAAGAGAGCAGAGAGATTCTCTGAATTTTCACCCATGAACCCTACCCCCTAGCTTCTCTGTTCGCCGTTGATGCCAAAGAGAGCAAAGAATACAAAGAACCCTCTTCGCTTATGCGTTCTCCTTTCTTCTCCCTCCTGCTTTCCCTCCTGTTTTCTCATCCTGCTTCTGCTTTCTCTCATGCTTTCTCATCCCGGTTCAAACGCCTCTCATCCCACCTCAAACGGGATCTTCTCGCTTCCGGTTGTCTCTCATCCCGCCGGTTGTTACTCTCATCCCGCTTTCTCTCTCGCTTCCGGCTGCTTCAAACGGTATCTTCTAGCTTCCAGCTTCTTTCTCGGTCCGACTTGCTGCTTCAAACGGAATCAGCAGGCTGGCGGCTTTCTCTCGGTCCGACGGGTAAATGTTTCACCTTGAATTTTTTTTACTGTATAGTATACATTAATAAAAAAAAAATGGTTTAGTAGTTTGTTAAATTATACATCTTAAAACATTACGGTTTTTAAAATTGATACATCAACATGCTCCATATCACGTACTTGTTTGTTAAATTATACAACATAAAAAAAATTACGATTAAATGTACACACCATGAAAAAAATTACGCTTTAGTAGTTTTGTTTTGTGTGTATATTTAGTGATATTTAAAATATTTGAAATATTAGATTTATAAATAAAAAAATGTACACACCAAGATTGTATTATTTTAATATGTTAAATATTTCGCACTAAATCTATGATAATTGTAATCTATGTACATATGGATAGATATGTAATATATGTATTAATCTATGTTATATATATATATATATATATATATGATAGATGATGAGTTGAAATTCTTGTTTATTAACTAAATGAACTAATATAGACATGAATAACAATATGGATAACATTATGGATAATTCACGTGATTTTTAAACGTACCGGCGAAAATTGCTATTCGTCACCGTAACTACGCACTTCGCGTGTGTATTTGAGAATTCACCAACTACGCACTTGGGGTGTGTAGTAGTAGTTTTAAATTCCCCCCCCCCTCCTACTACGCTCCCTAAGTACGTAGTTCACTTTGTTCAATTTTTTTTTATTTTTTCTGGACTCCAACTACGCACCCCATATGCGTAGTTGAAGTCCACTCAACTACGCACGCGAAGTGCGTAGTTTTGGTGACAAATAGTAATTTTCACCGGTACGTCTAACAATTCCCATAATTCATGGACACAAGATATGGGATTTTATACGAGATTACTCACAAATGATCAAAACGATTTTCACACAGATGAATTTGGTATCGAACACGAGGATGACAAGTATCAATCAAAAGAAGATGGTGATGCAGTTGAAGATATTGTAACGTCCGGAATTTTATTAATTTTATTCCGGATTAGAGCACCTTGTAGTTATCTCGTAATCCCGAGATGTCGAGGGCCGGGATTTATCCCCAAGAAAATCCCGAGCCGACTCGTTGTTTTTCCTCTTTTCCCGCGTTCCGACCTTTCGTTCCGGGTTAAAAATGACAAGGGGTCATTTCCGACCCCTCGGTCCGTGTGAGGGACAAGAGGTCAGTTGACCCCTTGATCCCCACACCTCCTTTTGAGCTTTGTCCCCTCCCTCTCTCTCCTCTCCTCTCTTTCACGTTCATTTCCCTCTCCCTCTTCCTCTCTTTGCTCTCTTCTCTTCTTCCATTTGGATTGCAACTCTTGAATGTGGGGACTGCAGTGGAGGGATCCCAGATCAAGTGTGGTAAGCTTCTTCCTCTTCCTTCCTTCTCCTTCATTGCTGATTCACCCCCTTTCTTCTTCCCTCCTTCATCCATGACCATGGATGAAGCTTTGAGAGGTTTTCACTCAACTCTTTGCATGTCTAGGTTCTTAGCTCGTTTAGGTTAAGGAGAGGTGCCTAAGACCCGTGGTGGGTGTTTGGAGAAGACCCAGCAAGAGAAGAAGGACTTTGGAGTCAAGGATCCAAAGTCGAAGACGACGTTCTGCACAGAACCCGCGGGGGCGGCTCAGCATAGCCGCGGGAGCGGACGGGCACGGGAGCGGCTCGGCAAGGCCACGGGTGCGACGCGACACGGGCGCGGGCGCGGCTCGGCAAGGCCTTGGGTGCGGCTCGACAATGGCGCGGGCGCGGCTCAGCACGACCGCGGGGGCGGCTCCTGGCAGGCGACGCAGTCCACCGCAGGTGCGGCTCCTGTGTCCGCAGGGGGCGCCAACTTGACTCCGCGGCTACGGTTTCTGCAACAGTAGGCTTCTCCTCTCCTTCACTCCTCGTTCATTCCTTAGATTGTTGTTGATTCATGTAGTAGCATGCCTAGGCTGGATCTAGAGTAGTGTGAGATGACATGTAGTGATTGTGGACCTAGGAGCCCTTAAGGCTCGATATAATTGATGGTATGAGCATGTGAGCATGATGGATCTTCTAGGCTAGCTTGTGCCTCTTGGGTTGAGGATCAAGATCTTTGAGGTTATGAACTGTTGGGTGTTACTTTCATGTGTGGAGAGTGTGATGAGCATGATGGACCTAGTAGGCTTTTACTCGTTCTTGGGTTTCGATTATGATCATATGAGAGTTAGTAGGTTGTTGAGATATCTCCTCATGCGTTGAGTGAGATGTGAGTATGAGAGATTCTAGGATGTGGTCCTAGAATGAGAGATCTCCTCATGCGTTGAGTGAGATGGGAGTGTGAGAGATTCTAGGATGCGGTCCTAGAATGAGAGTCAAATGATCTTGCGTAGATCATTTGTGTAGAAGTCTTAGACTTCTTGAGTTGAGCGGGTTTTGATGGTTATCTTGTTGTGAGCAGGTTGTGTGCGTCTTCCCAAGGGAAGCAAGGGCGTTTGTGAGTTAGCATTGGGACGAAGTAAGTCTCCGGACTTACTTAGCTCGTATTCTATGTATTAGCATTGATGTGTGTTTGGTGGTGTGTGTTTATGCTTTTGTTATGACAATGAAACCGGTAATTAGGACCATCAACCTTATGTATATTTTGGAAAAAGTGTATGATAACGGGCGGTGACCTCTTGCCTAGGCTCTGCGTGAAGTCTAGGGGGATCTCGGCGACCAGCCCGGCAGGTTATATGGTCGGGTGCATCCGTACCAATCTTGCCGGAAGTGGGGACCGGGGCGAGACCACGGTGGTTCTCGTGTCACAAACCGAAGTTGAATTAGAACGGGATACGACTTAATAATAAAAAGATAATAAACCGGATTGTGTGTTTTATGTTTTGTGTTATGTATGTGTTTGTGCCTTCACCGCTTTTCTAATGTTTTGAATATGAGCTAACGGTTTTAAACCGTGGTTGTAGATAACTTGCAGGTTAGGGACGCCGCCGAGTGAGGTGGAGGAGTGGATAGCCGGGGTCTCCGTACATTATAGGACGGGAGCGTTTTTGGGTTATGTTTCATCTTGTTAGTTCGTGGATGTTATTGTATGTTTAGATTTCCGTTTCGGGTTATGTCGTTTTGAGGACTCGGTTGAGTTTCCACGTTGTATTCTTACCTTTCAGTGTCTCGCATACATTATAAACGTTTTCGAGTTTTGCTTTTATTTGTGTCTTGTTGGAAAGGTCCGGTGAAATTGTTGTCAGGCTAATGGTCGGGACCCATTGTGAGGTAGCACCCCGAGTCTCGTGGATTTGGGGTGTTACAAAAAGTGGTATCAGAGCCCTAGGTTGACAACAATGGCACTCGCAATCTTTTTAAAGGCCGGATGAGGTATAAAACAGAACCCCCACGGTTTCTGACTTTTCGTTTTCAAAATCAATGCATGAGTCGGGTTTGGGTTAGAATGTACGGGACCACCACTCCTTCCGCAAACCTCGGCGACGTAGATCTCTGGATTAGAAATAGGTATATATAGTTATATATATGACCTTAGGATGTTTGCGGATTTGTATGTACCTAGCTACGTATGTGGCCTTAGGATGCTTTGGGCTTGTATGCCTTGGATATGTTTTCTGATCCTATGTTACCTTTATGTTTTTAGAAGTTATCCTACGAGATCACATTAGTACCTACACGTGTATACTTAAGTAAACTTTATACGCTAACAGATGGCACATACGAGAGCTACCGATTACGTAGGACCCGCCAGGGGTAGACCCCCTCTTTCCCCTACAGTTTCGAGAGGGCAGGAACGAGTAGAGAGACCTCCAGGCGCGAGAGGTCGGGGACATATCCCCATTGTGGACCCGTCAGTTGTGGGTACACCAGTAGTCGAGGCCCCCGTAGAGGACGTCACAGAGAGCATGGTTCCCGAGGCTAGGATAGGACCGTTTTGAGGTCTGAGGCGCAGGGTTCTCCACCTCTCAGGACCGGGGAAGCGTCCGTTGAAGCTATCGTATTTTGGGACTACGTACGACGAGTTGAGGAGGCGTTTAGGACTGGAGCACCACCTCCCGTCCCACCGGTGCCTGCACATGCACATGCGGGGTCAGCTAAGGTCTCGCACAGGGTGACTCAGATTAGGGCTGCACCAGAGATAGTTGCACCGGCAGTAGTTGCACCCGAGCCGGTTATGGAGGTTGTTAGGGAGACCTTTTGCCCGGTTTCACGGAGGAGAGACAGTCACTGAGGCAATTAGGCGATTTCAGACGGAGTTAGCCTTGCTGGGACCCGCCGCACCACCAGCGGACCAGCATGTCTATCTTTTTTCCAGGAGACTGAGGGAGTCCACCCGTGCTTACCTTGCGGGATTTCGCTGTGACTCACTGGCGGAGTACCAGGACCGAGCTTCGGCCTATGAGAGAGACCACCTTGGGTATAGGAGGGCAGCCCAGTCCGGGGGACCGGACAAGAGACAGAGGACAGTACCAACTAGTTTAGGGGCCGGAGTAGTCGGTCAGGGACGTGGCCAGACTCCGAGACGTTCCGGTCCTCAAACGTCGAGGAAGGCAGCAGACTGGGTACGTCAGTGCTACAATTGTGGAGGGTTTGGGCACATGAGGACTTCATGTAGGAAGCCGCCCGTGGCTTGTTTCACTTGTGGCCAGGTGGGTCACCGAGCCGCCTTTTGCCGCCAGGGCAAGTAACAGGGCTCTCAGTAGAAGGGCCAGGGTCAGGTTCAGGCCCGCACTCAGGGATCAGCTCAGGGACAGGGCCGAGATAGGGACCATGACGGAGGTACCCAAGAGACCAGAGACACACAGGTCAGGGTATTCGAGCTGAGGAGTGTCGTTGATCCTCCGGCGCCGGCAGCCCCATGTACCATTCAGATTCACGGCTTTTCAGTCCGAGTTATGTTTAATACGGGTGCTACGCACTCTTTTATCCGATGATTGTGTAGCTAGGTTGTCCTTAGCTACGGTAGAGGGGAGACCCTCTATTATAGGGTTACCCGATGGAGGTAGGGTTAGGGGTACCCGAGAGTTACGCGGTTGTCCCATTCGTTAGGGAAACGAGTTTGGTTAGCAGAATTCTTTGTCATGCACTTAGTGCATGAAGAAGTCATCCTTGAGATAGAATGGGTGGACCGCCATCGAGGCATTTAGACATCAACAGGAGGACCGTGACGATTACTACGGAGGCGAGCACGAAGCGATTTTCCGAGGTTGGGACCTCGGGAAGGCCGGTACAGTCTTTAGCGCAGTCCGAGCCGTTAGACTTATCGGGAAAGGATGCGAGGCCTTCTGGTGTTATACCATGAAGGAGGAGACGAGACCGTCGTTAGAGGAGATTCATGTGGCAGGCAAGTTCGAAGACGTTTTCGGGGAGCCACCCGGGTTACCGCCGCAAAGGAGCGTTGATTTTGCTATTGAGTTGGAGCTCGGCACGAGGCTGACCTCCAACGCTCCATACCGCATGGCGCCGATCGAGATGTTGGAGCTGAAGAAGCAGCTCGAGGAGTTAGCCTAAAGGGGTTTCAAACGCCCGAGCATTTCCCCTTGAGGTGCACCAATCCTCTTTGTCAGGAAGAAGGATGGATCTTGGAAGCTATGCTTGGACTACCGGAAGTTGAACGAGTCACTATCCAAAACAAGTACCCCCTTACCACGTATAGATGACCTACTCGACCGGTGGCAAGGGTCGGTGATCTCTTCTAAAAGCGAGTTAAGGCTTGATTGTCGCCAATTGAGAAGTTGGGACTGGGATAGTGCCAACATGGCAATTTAGAAAAACCATGGTCACTACGAGTTGTAGTGGTTCCATATGGGCTTACTAATGCCCCAATTAAGATATTTTGGTCTACTCTCGAAGAAGAAAGAAGTTGTATGACCAGTTGTCTCGGAATGACAACCCCCGAAGGACGTGAAAGAAGTTACAAGTTTCTTGGATGTGCCGATCATTACCGGATTGTGGAGAGATTCCCCAAGTAACACCACCTATGACTAACCTACTCCGGATGACGATGAAGTATCGAGTAGGAAGAAAATGGACAATGGAGTTGTGGAGAGCTAAGAGGAGATTCATAGGTGCAACTGTTTTGAAATTGCCTCGAGGTATGATCGGTTTGAAGTATACAAGTGGTTCTTCAAGACATGGTCTTGTTTGAGTATGGAGAGACGATGTGAAAGTTATAGCATACATGTCCCGTTAGTAGAAGCAGTCTAAAGCAAAGTATTTCCTTCATTACTTAGAACTTGCAACAAGAATGGAGGAAACGTAACATCAAAGGTTGGTTGGACAAGAACCAAGCCGACGGTGTAAATTGGAAGTTCGATCTTCTTTGTTAGAGACAAGCAAAAAAGAAACATAATGGAAGTGTTGTAGTGAGGAAGACCCGAGAAGGAAGTTGAGTCTCCGAGAAGGAAGTCTACCAGGTTCGTTTGGTCCGAGCCTTGTCAGCACAACTTCGAGGAGCTGAAGCGGAGGTTAACCTCCGCTCCTGTTTTAGCCAGCCTGAGGGCGTGGAGGTTTTTGTAGTGTATAGCGATGCCTCCAAGCTAGGATTGGAGTGCGTTTGATGCAGAGGGGTAGTGTTATTGCGTACGCTTTTCGGCATATGAAGCTGTACGAGGAGAGTTACCCTACCCATGATCTTGAGCTAGAGGCAGTGTTTCATGCCCTGGAGATCTGGCGACATGACTTGTACGAGGCTACATGCCAGATCTTCACAGACCATAAAAGTCTGAAGTATATATTCACTCAGCGGGAGTTGAATAACCGCCAGAGGAGATGGTTGGAGCTGATTAAGGACTTTGACTTGGAGATTTTATACCATCCCGGGAAGGCGAACGTAGTCACCGATGCTTTGAGTAGGAGGACACCTCGAGAGGAGGAGATAGCTCAGCTCACGGTTCAGTAACAGTAGCAGAAGGATTTGATGGAGATGAAGTTGGATATCCGGTTCCCGGATACGGACTGTCGGTTGTCCGAGTTAGAGGTATTACCTGACCTGTCCGGTAAGACCCTGCAGAAGCAGGAGGGATCTCCCATTTTGAGGAGGATCCGGGACAGGGTGTCCCGAGGAGAGACACCACATTTTATCACCGGAGAAGATGGGCTACTGAGACGCCAGGGATGTCGTGTTTGGTCATAGTCGAGTAAGAAGTTGAGAGAACGGATTGGCACGAGGCACATCATCAGCCACGAGGACCTAGTGGTCGAGCCGGACCATACCTTTGTAGAAGCACCCGATAGCGGTCTTAGAGCGGGGTACGAGACGCCTTCGATTGAAGGAGATACCGATGCTGAGAGTACAGTGGTCGAGGCGAGGAGCCGATGAGGCTACATGGGAGACGGAGGATAGTATCCGGAGGAACTATCCTGAGTTATACGCAGATTTGACGACATCGATAGGACCGTTGGGTTGGGGTTAGCCCCGAGATCTTCCTTGTTTGTTCTGTGTGAGTATGTGATTTTGTTTGAGATATATGTACCTTGCGGCGTCTTGATGTGATGCGATTTGTAGACTTGGATTAGAGCCGATAGTGTACGTTTTATGAGTTCCACGGGGTTACGAGACGGGTTGGTTGGAGAGTGTTGGGTTTAGCAAGTTTCGGGACGAAACTTGTTTTTAGGGGGTTAGTTGTAACGTACGGAATTTTATTAATTTTATTCCGGACTTAGAGCACCTTGTAGTTATCCCGTAATCCCGAGATGCCGAGGGCCAGGATTTATTCCTAAGAAAATCCAGAGCCGACTCGTCGTTTTTCCTCTTTTTCCGCGTTCCGACCCTTCATTCCGGGTTAAAAATGACAAGGGGTCATTTCCGACCCCTCGGTCCGTGTGAGGGACAAGAGGTCAGCTGATCCCTTGATCCCCACACCTCCTTTTTCAGCTTTGTCCCCTCCCTCTCTCTCCTCTCCTCTCTTTCAGGTTCATTTCCCTCTCCCTCTTCCTCTCTTTGCTCTCTTCTCTTCTTCCATTTGGATTGCAACTCTTGCATGTGGGGACTGCAGTGGAGGGATCCCACATCAAGTGTGGTAAGCTTCTTTCTCTTCCTTCCTTCTCCTTCATTGCTGATTCACCCCCTTTCTTCTTCCCTCCTTGGCCATGGATGAAGCTTTGAGAGGTATTCACTCAACTCTTTGCATGTCTAGGTTCTTAGCTCGTTTAGGTCAAGGAGAGGTGCCTAAGACCCGTGGTGGGTGTTTGGAGAAGACCCAGCAAGAGAAGAAGGACTTTGGAGCCAAGTATCCAAAGTCGAAGACGAAGAAGACGACGTTCTGCACAGAACCCGCGGGGGCGGCTCAGCACAGCTGCGGGAGCGGACGGGCGCGGGAGAGGCTCGGCAAGGCCGTGGGTGTGGCGCGACACGGGTGCGGGCGCGGCTCGGCAAGGCCGCGGGTGCGGCTCGGCACAGGCGCGGGCGCGGCTCGGCATGACCGCGGGGCGGCTCCTAGCAAGCGACGCAGTCCACCGCAGGTGCGGCTCCTAGTTCTGCGGGGACGGCTCCTGTGTCCGCAGGGGGCGCCAGCTTGACTCCGCGGCTGCGGTTTCTGCAACAGTAGGCTTCTCCTCTCCTTCACTCCTCGTTCATTCCTTAGATTGTTGTTGATTCATGTAGTAGCATGCCTAGGCTGGATCTAGAGTAGTGTGAGATGACATGTAGTGATTGTGGACCTAGGAGCCCTAAAGGCTCGATATAATTGATGGTATGAGCATGTGAGCATGATGGATCTTCTAGGCTCGCTTGTGCCTCTTGGGTTGAGGATCAAGATCTTTGAGGTTTTGAACTGTTGGGTGTTACTTTCATGTGTGGAGAGTGTGATGGGCAAGATGGACCTAGTAGGCTTTTACTCGTTCTTGGGTTTCGATTATGATCATATGAGAGTTAGTAGGTTGTTGAGATATCTCCTCATGCGTTGAGTGAGATGTGAGTATGAGAAATTCTAGGATATGGTCCTAGAATGAGAGATCTCCTCATGCGTTGAGTGAGATGGGAGTGTGAGAGATTCTAGGATGCGGTCCTAGAATGAGAGTCAAATGATCTTGCGTAGATCATTTGTGTAGAAGTCTTAGACTTCTTGAGTTGAGCGGGTTTTGATGGTTATCTTGTTGTGAGCAGGTTGTGTGCGTCTTCCCAAGGGAAGCAAGGGCGTTTGTGAGTTAGCATTAGGACGAGGTAAGTCTCCGGACTTACTTAGCTCGTATTCTATGTATTAGCATTGATGTGTGTTTGGTGGTGTGTGTTTATGCTTTTGTTATGACAATAAAACCGGTAATTAGGACCACCGACCTTATGTATATTTTGGCCCAAGTGTATGATAACGGGCGGTGACCTCTTGCCTAGACTCTGCGTGAAGTCTAGGGGGATCTCGGCGACTAGCCCGGCAGGTGATATGATCGGGTGCATCCGTACCATTCTTGCCGGAAGTGGGGACCAGGGCGAGACCACGGTGGTTCTCGTGTCACAAACCGAAGTTGAATTAGAACGGGATACAAATTAATAATAAAAAGATAATAAACCGGATTGTGTGTTTTATGTTTTGTGTTATGTATGTGTTTGTGCCTTCACCACTTTTCTAATGCTTCGAATATGAGCTAACGGTTTTAAACCGTGGTTGTAGATGACTTGCAGGTTAGGGACGCCGCCGGGTGAGGTGGAGGAGTGGACAGCCGGGGTCTCCGTACATTATAGGACGGGGGTGTTTTTGGGTTATGTTTCATCTTGTTAGTTCGTGGATGTTATTGTATGTTTAGATTTCCGTTTCGGGTTATGTCGTTTTGAGGACTCGGCTGAGTTTCCACGTTGTATTCTTACCTTTCAGTGTCTCGCATACATTATAAACGTTTTCGAGTTTTGCCTTTATTTGTGCCTTGTTGGAAAGGTCCGGTGAAATTGTTGTAAGGATAAGGGTCGGGACCCATTGTGAGGTCTCGCCCGTAGCACCCCGAGTCCCGCGGATTTGGGGTGTTACATATATGAACATCATTATCGAGAAAGATGCAGTGGTTAGAGAAATATCAGCTATAAATCCTTCTTGAAATGTTGTTGAAGAGTGTGATCCATCTCAAATAAACTCGTGGTAAAACTGGAATGCAACAAATCAATATGTAGAAGGAGGTGAATTTGCTTGTGGTCAACATTTCAGTTCTTTAGATGAGTTGAAAAGACACTCACCGTTTATTTTGTTGCTAGTGGCAAAGAATATACGATCAAAGTTGCAAAAGAAAAATACTACACAGTTATTTACAAGTTACGTGAATCATGCAATTGTCGATGGAAGTTGTCTGTTGCTAGGGTTCATGAAAATCTTAATTTATGGAGAATAAGTCGATATTCTGGACCTCACATCCCTACATGTGTTAGAGACGTCATGCATGTGGATAATATATAGTAATGTGTCTGCTGCATTCATTTGTGGAGAAATTATTTCTCTTATCCGTGCGGACAAGACAATCAAGCCATGCACTTGTTATCATTGCATTTATGTTTGATAAGTATAAAGTGCAAGTTTCATACAAAAAAACATGGGATGCAAAGCAACGCATGATTTCATCAATTTATGGCGATTGGTCACAATCATATTATGATCTTCCTCATTTCATGTCTGCTTCAAAATATAAATCTAGGGATTGTGGTTGAATGGGAGAGTAGGGTTCATTCCAATCTTCATGCACAAATATTTGAATGTGTTTTTTGGGCATTTGGTCCATCCGTTGCAACATCTGAACATTTTTTGCCAGTTATTTCTATTGATGGAACACATATGTATGGAAAGTATAGGGGCGTATTGTTGATTGTAATGTCCGTGGATGTAGAACATCAGATTTTGCCTCTAACTTTTTCCATAGTTGAAGGAGAGAATGGATCAAGTTGGAGGTGGTTCATGGATTTGCTTGGTGAACGTGTTACACAAAGAGTAGGTTTGTGAGTTATATTGGACAAACATGCGGTTATCATGAAGACCGTGTCAAAATCTTCTAAATGAAGGGAGCCAAATGCTTATCATAGGATTTGCATGCGCCAACTATCATCAAATTAATTTTCAATCCAAGTTCAAAAATAAGCATTTGAGAAGTCTTCTTGAATACACTACTTATCGACATGAACAAGAAGATTTTGACAAAAGGGTTTAATGTCATTGGTGAAATGAATGTAGATGCTCATCAATATTTAGAATTTGCCGGGAAGGAAAAATGGTCCTTATATCATGATGGTGACCAAAGGTATGGAGTAACTACCATAAACTTGTCAAAGTGTTTCAATGGTGTGATGAAGGGTGCTAGATGTTTGCCTATTACTGCACTTGTTCAGTCCTCCTTCTATCATTGCAATGCATACTTTGTCCAAAGATATGCCCAGGGTTTACAACGTAGAACTAATCATCAATATTCAAAGAAAGTGGAAGAGATGATTGTAAAAAACATGGAAGTGCAAGGTAATGCCATGGTCACCAGATTCAATGATCAACAACTCATCTACGAGGTTTCAATTCATCTACAGGGGCATCATGACATGGGAGGTCGTCGACAGTTTGTGGTGAATTTGACCCGAAGGACTTGCACATGTTGAAGTTCGAAGATTTTCAAGGTGCCATGTCCCCACGTATTAGCAGTGTGCCGCATGCGAGGATTTGACTACACACCTTACATCGATCCTTTCTATAAAACACAAGCTTATTCATTGACATATAGCGCATCATTTCACTCGGTCGGTGATAAGTTAGATTGACCAGATGTCAAAGGGCCAAAAATGATTCCCGATCCGGCGATGTCAAGAGTTGTTGGGAGACCTCGGTCAACTAGATTAAGGAATGAGATGGATAGGGGTGTTCCAAGAAGAAAATGTTGTGAATATGCAAACAACTGGGACACAACAAGAAGACTTGTCCGACACGGGCTATCACCTCAGCCCATGACCACTAAGTATTTGAATTTATATGATGTAATTTCAAGTCTAAGTATTAGAATTTATATGATGTAATTGCAAGTCTAAGTATTTCAATTTATATCATGTAATTGCAAGTCTAAGTTTATATGATGTAATTGCAACTCTAAGTATTTGAATTTATATGATGTAATTGCAACTCTAAGTATTTAAATTTTTATGATGTAATAGTTGTCAAGAGTATCCCTCCCGGACCATATGAAGGATCGGTTCTTTCACTCTAGCGGGAGCATAGGAGTGAGGATGTTTGGACTCGTGATTCTTGCGTACGTACAAGAAAAAATGATTTATTGCACTTGTATTAACTAACTTTTTTATTACACTTGTATTAAATAACCTATTGAAATTATTTATATATGCAGTCCATGCATCCTCTTAAGTGTAGACAGGGCATCAAACATTATGCCCCACAGGATGTGGGAGTCGTTTATTATATATAGCTAGTAGGGTTTTATGGTATTCACCAACTGATCTCCACATTTGAGATGAAGATGTCATTTATTACTGCTTTGGTCGAGAGGTGGAGGCCATAGACACACACTTTCCACCTATTAGTCGATGAGGCGACAATCACTTTAGAAGATGTTGCTGTATTACTAGGATTACGAGTGGACGGGAAGCCAGTGACAGGCACTGCTTCTCATTATTGGGCAAAGGTGATAGATCGAGGAGCTTCTTTTTATTGTTCCACCCGAGGAGTATTTAGTAGGTTAGTCCTTACGTATACGGTGGCTACATGAACACTTTGCAAATTTGCCAACTGATGTCGTCGAGGACACAGTCAACTTTTATGCAAGAGCTTATATCTTGCAACTCATGGGCGGGATATTGTTTGGTGATACGAGTGGTAAGAATGTACAATTACACTACCTCCCATATTGGTGGACTTTGAAGCGGCCAACACGTACAATTGGGGGAGTGCTGCACTTGCATACATGTACAGGCACTTACGTAGAGCAACTCATAGGGGAAAAACATATATAGTTGGACCCCTTATCTTGATACATGTTAATACATTTGTGTTTATTTTTTGTAAGCATTTACATTTACAACTTGCTAACTTATTTTTTTACAATTGTGGGCATGGGAGCAAATGGCAATCAGGAGACTGACTTGTATATTCATCCCAACAGACGGGGATGCACGAATTGCGAGGAATGTAGCTAGGAGGAAAGCATCTAGGGAGGCTAGAGATTTAGTTGGGAATGAAAAGACTACATTTGGCTCCCAATTTATTCGTGGTGATGATTCTTTAGCTAGGAGTTAAACTTATATTTGTTTATCCCGAAAAGATATTTCTTTATTATAGCTAATAACTAACAATTTGTTTAATGCTTTTGTAAGGTGGATACATTGTTCCTACAACTAAGCATAATCATCTCGATCTCTCGAGTATTATCGAGATATTTTGGACAGGCAGCTAGAAATTGAGGTTATATTTTATGCTTATAATTAAAATAACATATAAATTAAAATAACATAAGGTACATCCTAACGATGTTTATGTTTTTTTACTTTATATGGGTTCCTTATACAAGAGATGTATTGCAACGCCTTCCCGAGATATGCCGATCGGGGGCTCATATATATATGACAGAGGTTCCACTTATATGTTTCGACATAGTGGAGTGGCATCGACCAGGTCGGGTCATGCGACAATTTGGGTTTCCACAAGCTATACTACGTGATTGTGACTATGACAAACAACTACACAAGGTGGACCGTAGAGGAAAACTAGACTACAATTGGGCTGACTATCATGGTAAATTTGTCAAATTATGGAATGAACGCACTAGTTCAATTGTCATATCACAGGTCATTTATGGTGGTAACCTTTTATTATATTGACTTGTATGTATATGTATTTATTTATTTATTTATTATATTGACTTATATATATTTCTACATTCATTGCTACATCACAACCCCTTCACGTCCCTAGGAGCGAAGCACTTCAACAATACATGTCTTGGTTTACATCCGTCATACGCCGTTTCATTTCTCCACCAAGGCCAAATCCAATGAGATATCATCAACCGACAACCCCAGATTTGTACTTGATGGTAAGCAACTGTGAAAACAAGGATTTATAAACATTCATGATCAAAATTCTCACATTCTCTATTTTTTTAATTTGTAGGGACAATACGTGACTAATTTAGGAATTTATGGGCGACAAACGGCATACACTACTCAACATCTACATAGTTCCCAAGATCTTGATGGGTTGAGCTAAAACGTGAATACGTTTTGCAACTACGTACTTGTCAGCCGAAGGTACTAACATAATGACTAGAGCAGTCGTTGACCCATTCTTCCTTCTTAGGAGGATAAACTCAACAGGAGGTGCTTCATCTTATATGCCTACACAGGAGGTGCCACGATCCACCCATCTGTCTCAATTATTCTCTACGCCACCGTCGGGCATGAGTCCATCGGGATATTCTCCATCGGCCTTCGCTCCATTGGGCTTTGCTTCACATAATGTGCAACCCATGATGGGTTTCTCGGGCACACCGACCCAACCGGGTTTCTCGGGCAAACCGACCCAACCGAATGCATTTGCATCTCCACCTCTACTGCATTATGCTCAATATAGAGATCCCCTTATTGATTTAGGTGAGTTACATGCTTCGGTCCCACGACCCTTATCGCCGATTAATGAATATGCGTCAACATCTAGAGGAGAGCGGAGAGGTGGGAGAAAAGGTAAAAAGAAGACTACTTGACTATATCCGTGTACAACTAATTGCGTATCTTTTACCATTGAAGAATTTTATTATATAATTTAAAAAAAAATCAAAAGAGAGCTTCAACGGATTTGAATCACAACGTTCTCATCTCTTGTATGTATCCTATCCTCGACAAATTCGAAAACACTCCTTTTATATCACAACGTGCTCACCTCTTGTATGTATCCTATCCGGCGAGGCTGCCGTAATAAAAATACACCGGGATACAAGGAACCCGTCGCTCCAAACGGTGGGTTCCTTGATCTATATTAAAAAAAATAAAAAAAATTGCGGGTCGTAAGAGAAAGAAACTCATCGTTTAGAACGGAGGGTTCCTCGGTCTTTAAAAAAAAATAACCCGTTGTTTGGAATGGCTGGTTCTTTGTAAATATTTTTTAAAAAAATTGAAAAACAAAACCCTCCGTTTGAAACTGTGGTTTATACATAAACTCGTCGTTTCAAAAGGCGGCTCCCATCTGAGCCTCCGTTGTCTTCCTATTCTCGGGATAAGTTTTCATTTTCTCACTATTTTGGAAAAAAATCCGCCAAAAGAAGCATAACTGTTTTTATTTGTTAGGTCAAGTCCAAGGAGAAATGAATTATAAAGGACCCGATCATGCCTAATTGACTTAAACTTGTGTGAACCTTTAGCTATTTTTGCATCATATAGAAACACAATACAAGTCATATGCAAGCATCATATAAAACCGAAAAATATCATGATTAAGTTGTGAAAACTTAGACTTCTTGACCATAGGTTTATGATTGATTAGTTAGCATATATTCTTAATTGTTGGTATCTATGCTCTTAATTTTCTTACTTATCCAAGATGCCTTGTCATGACAATGAATAAACTAAAAAGAGATCTTATAAAAGAATCATGCTCCAAAAAGATTTTCCTAATTTTCTTTCTTTTTACTTTATGTTTGGATGTTTACTTGGGTACAGGTAAATGTCTAAGTATGGGATATATTGATAGCATGCTTTTATGCTATCTTTTGTACAATTGTTTTCTTGTCTTTTTAGGTAGAATTGCATGGGTTTAGGCATTTACATCTTTGCTAGAGCTTATTAGCATCAAAACATGTCTACTCCCGCTTGTCTCTTGTGTTTAGGTGATTTTAGGCCAAAAGGAGTATCAATGGACACAAAAAACTCAAGAAAGCAACCCTCTCCTCATCATCAATGGAAGCAAAGAAAAAAGAAGCAAAGAGAAGCTCTGGCGCATTAAAAGAGAAGAAGGAATGGCCCAAAAGATCATCCGGAGATGCAAGTCTCAAGGGTCGAGTCAACCTTACTCAAGGTTCCCTTTCACTCGATCAAAGAAGGAGGAAGCGACTCGGACTCAAAGACTTAGACTCTCCCAAGATGAAGACATTGAGCCAAGGCGGAAGACATGTCAAGCGTCGCTCAAGTGGCTGTCGAGTTTGGCGACCCACTCGACTCATGAAGACAATAGTGTCACCGACCTATTTTTCAGTGTGGATCGAGTCAATTCTAGGCCGACTCGATGCATGTGTTGTGCGGTTGTAACCAACTCGCCACGTGACGACGGTTACAAGGGATTAATCTTGGTGCTGATGTTAGCAATCCTTGCCAAGCTTAGGGTCGATCTGTGCCAATGTCTACATATTCTCAGCCTATTTGAAGGAAGCATAGCTGCATGGATCAAAGGTGGAATTCACCAGAACACAATTCTCTCTTATTTCTCTCATTTTCGAAGCCGAGTCTCCATAGTTTAGGGCCGAGTTGTCCGAGTTAGTTACGAGTTCGTCCGAGTTGTAAGGAGATTGTGCCGATTTGTGGCTGAGTTGAGTCATTTCGAGTTGGGTTGCTACTTTCCTTTGTACTTTGGTAATTCTAATCACTTTTAGTACATAGATTCATCTCTCTATCGATCTCATGGAATCCGTGATTGTTTACATGATTGTTGTGTTTTCCTCACTCAAGATGAGTGAGTAGTTCTATACTAGGGATTGGGGTGAAAATCCCAATCCAAAGCTATGTTGATTTGTATCGTTATAATGCCTAGAATTTATGTGAGTATCAACGCAAGATAGTAAGCATATAGGAGGTTAAAACCAATAAGAACACTATGATTCATGCTTAGACTAATTTGAAAGTCGGATGCTAAGCTTTCTTAGATTATTCCTTTATGCACTTTGTTTAACTTTTAAGCATTATCTTATGTTTTGATAATTGGCCGGCTAGAATGAATGAGACTCATAATTAATTTCATAATCTAGTGATGCATTTTTGTAGATGCCTATATTGCTAGGATTGGTACTTCAATTATTCTAATAGCAAGCACCTTGTGAGGAATAATTAAATGCTAATTTATGAAGTACTAGTCCACTCTAGGTCCATATGATTTAATCAAGCCAATAGCAAACACCATGTGAGGTTTGATTACTTTGTACTGACCACTAGTTTGAGACCGTAGTTGAATAGCATTTTACCAATAGCAAACACCATGTGAGGTACTATGTTGGAGTGACTAGCATGATTAGGCTTGCATTCATCTATCACATGCATACAACCGTTTAGTATCATTGTCTTGATTACTTGAGCAAATAGTTCTCACTCTTTGGCATTATAACGTGTATAACTTCTGCATTAGCAAGGATTGGGAGAATTAATCCCAACCTCTAGTTGTTTTCATACTTGGTTTTACATTTCTATAATCCTCTGTTTTTTTACTCGACTGAGTTAAAAGCTACAAGAGTTTTCACTAGATCTACGTTATCAGGGTGACTCGATTGGAGTTGCCCGGGTGACTCGATTGAGGGTACTTAGCATGTTTCACTCTTGAAGTGTTTCTAAAACGACCACTTGGTCGCAAGTTTTGATTTTCTTTTACAAAACTTACACCTTCTTATACGACTTCCTAGAGTAACGGGAGGATAACAAAGTCCTCATAGAGACGACTTGACCGGGAGTGCTATATATTTATGGTGACGCGACCCTTCTCTTGGGGGTTATATAGTCTTCTCCTAGTGAATATACATGTGATTCATGTACATTGACTAGTTGAGACCGGACTAATAATAGATGGTTATCCTCCTTCAACATCAAATATGTATTTTGGTCTTCCAAGTTGTAAAAAAAACAAAGAGAGAAGTTTTATATAATGATGTTCCGTTGAATCTTCCATTTGAAGCCTAAAAAGGAGCACATGAAGCTAAGTTGAGATGCTGGGGTGAATAACTATCCAAAATGAATATTCCATTTATAAGCAAATAAATCTTCCATTTATAGGCAAATGGGGACGCACTTTTAGGGTGAATAACTACATAAAATCGGTTAAAGAAAAGTTGAGACAGGTTGGTGAATATTATCTTGGAAAACATTAGGAGAGACCCAGGATGTTGTCCACATGGAGCCCAACAAGGACTACATGAAGCTAAGTTGGAGCTAGCTAAATTGTCTTGGCACCAAGCTTCTTTTGGCACCAAGCTTCTTTCATTCAATCTAGGTGAGTTAATATGGTTAGGATCGAGAAGTTTTCAAAAAAAAAAACTCAATGTCTTAGCTACAAACGAGTGAAGCTAAAAAGCAGCTCACTCGCTAAGTTCTCGGAACTCATTGAACATAAGTGCTTAGATTTCCACATTATTACCACTAACATGTTGAAGATTTGGGCTAAGTCTTCATTAATGTAACCATTGAGCTTGTCTCGAGACAAGGTGCAGTGAGTTGTTCACATGTGTGTCACTATGGTTTGGGTTGCGGGAGGCAAGCCAAATGACCGGCACTAAGAGCAACTAGTATTGTAAGGGGAGTCGAATCGAAACAAGGTGATCTACGACAAGGTCAACCTGTGTCAGATTTTACAAGGCCGATACTTGGGGCTTTTTAGCCAGGGTTTCTCGGCACACCTTTGGTTCTTAGGCCATGTGTTCACTGGTTTTACACCCCTATAAACAACTATCAAAAGAGAGAGAAATCCATAGGATAGCAAAACTAGGAAGAGATAGTTTTAAATTTATAACCTGTAAATAAATCCCTAAATAGCAACGATTTCACAGTGTATGGATCGTACGAAGTAGGACAAGTATTCCAGGGTCGATCTCAAGGACTGGGAGGATTAATTTGCAGCGATTATTAAAGATAGGATAGATCTTAATTAAAGACAAAGAGGTTGGAAAAGATAAGGGAAAGAAATAAAAAAAGATTTTAAAAGGGTTTTAAGGACTCGCAATCAATTGTCACTATTGATTGAAAGTCAAAACAAACAAACAAAAAAAGAAAAACAAAG
Source organism: Fagopyrum tataricum (assembly GCA_002319775.1). NCBI lineage: Eukaryota > Viridiplantae > Streptophyta > Magnoliopsida > Caryophyllales > Polygonaceae > Fagopyrum > Fagopyrum tataricum. The sequence continues at coordinate 16,064,487 of CM008282.1, read as the reverse complement.
ATAATCAAGTTAAAGGAAAGAAAATGGATTTCAAGGGTTCAAGATCATTGTTTATACATATAGACTTAGGACAACTCTCAAAGATATATGGTAAAAAAGGCACAGGGATGAACGTTTCTAGGCTGACAGTCTATTACCGGGTAAGTCTCAAGACTATCTAGTTCCAAACCAACTACCTATTACCGGGTAAGTCTCAAGGTAGAGAGGTAGGAAAATCTGAACAAACCAGACTACAAACTAAGGGAAATGTAAACCATTACCGCCATTACCGGGTAAGTCTCAGATATTACCCTACTTAGGAAGGAATCTAAGCACACTCAACCAATAAATGATGAATCTTTATTACCTATGATCAATCACTCATGTATCTAAGAAGGAATATCACCGGGTAAGTCTCAATTCCAACTTAGGTTACTAGCTAGAAGGATTCTAACTAGGTTCAAGTCCAAGCCAACCATTAGGACTTCTAGGCTAAACAAACCAAACATAAACTCAAACTATTCCATCATAATCCAAAGCATAAACAAATCTCTGTCAACCTTGGAACCACAAGGTTCTAGCCAATAATAATCATATCAAAGAAAGACAAATAAATAAATAACAAAGGGGAATAAAAACTTAACTTCAATAAATGGAAACCTTCAATCTTGACAAATATCGACTCAACAATGTCTTCTCAACAAAACTGAATATGAAAGTCTAAATCTTTAACCTAAACTAATGAAGAACAATGGTGGAGAAGAAGGGAAGAGAAGGATGTAACACCCCAAATCCGCGGGACTCGGGATGCTACGGGCGAAACCTCACAATGGGTCCCGACCCTTAGCCTGACAACAATTTCACCGGACGTTTCCAACAAGGAACAAATAAAGGCAAAACTCAAACCGTTTATAATGTATGCGAAAAACAGAAATGTAAAGAATACAAAGTGGAAACTCAGC
>CM008282.1:15874056-16061805 GCA_002319775.1 Fagopyrum tataricum | reverse complement strand
GGAGGAGACAAGAGCTGAAAAGTGGGGAGGGGATCAAGGGGCAGCTGACCTCTTGTCCCTCACCTCGGAACAAGGGGTCGGGAATGACCACTTGTCACCTCAACTCGGAACGAAGGGTTGGAAAGCGGAAAAAAGGGAAAAACGACGAGTCGGCTCGGGATTTTAGGAATAAATCCCGGCACTCGGCACCTTGTGCCTACGGGAAGGTCTACAAAACGCCCTAAGTCCGGAATGAAATTCCGGACGTTACAACTAACCCCCCTAAAAACAAGTTTTGTCCCGAAACATGCTAAACGCAACACTCTCGAATAAACACGTCTCGTAACCACGTGGAACTCACAAAACGTCAACTATCGGCAATAATCCAAGTTTACGTATAGAATCACATCAAGACCTCGCAAGGTGCACATATACTCATACGAATTCACATAACACATCATGACATAAACACATAGAACAAACAAGGGAAGATCTCGGGACTAACCCGACGGTCCTATCGATGTCGCTAAGTCTGCATAAAACTCGGGATAGTTCTTCCGGATACTATCCTCCGTCTCCCATGTAGCCTCATCGGCTCCTCGCCTCGACCACTGTACTCTCAGCATCGGTATCTCCTTCGATCGAAGGCGCCTCGTACTCCGCTCTAAAACCACTATCGGGTGCTCTGCAAAAGTATGGTCCGGCTCGACCACTAGGTCCTCGTGGTTGATGATGTACCTCGGGTTGTGTATGTACTCTCTCAGCTGAGAGACATGAAATACCGGATGTATACCCTCCAACCGCGGTGGGAGTGCTAACCGGTATGCCACCTCACCGACTCTCTCCAAGATCTCGAATGCACCGACATATCGGGGGCTTAACTTCCCCTTAATGCCGAGTCGCCTGACGCCCCGCGTCGATGATACCCTCAACCACACGTGAGCTCCTACCCTGAACTCAAGAGGTCTACGCCTCCTATCCGCATACGACCTCTGACGGCTCTGCCCGGCCAACATCCTCTGACGGCTCTGGAGCTACAACGCTAGAACTCCCCGGCTCGTCCCAACATAAGGGAGTGCGGCATCTCCGTCCATACAATGCCTCATATGGTGCCATCTCAATCGACGCGTGCCAGCTGTTATTATACGAAAACTCGACCAACGGGAGATGATCTGGCCACACCTGACCCCAATCTAGTACACATGCTCGTAACATATCCTCTAATGTCTGAATAGTCCGCTCAGACTGGTCGTCGGTCTGTGGATGGTATGCGGTGGTGAAATGAAGACTCGAACATAGGGCAGCGTGTACCTGCTGCCAGAACCTCGAGGTAAAACGCCCGTCCCTGTCTGAGATGATGTTCCTCGGTACTCCATGTAATCTCACAATCTGACGGGTAAACTCCTCGGCTAAACGACTCACCGGTCACGTTTCCCGTATAGGGATGAAACACGCGGTCTTCGTCAACCGATCCACTACCACCCATATCGCGTCAAAGCTCCTACTCGGTCTCAGGCCGGTAACGAAATCCATGGATATGTCCTCCCACTTCCACTACGGCACGGGCAGTGGGTGAAGCTCTCCTCCGTGTCTCTGGTGGTCGATCTTGACCTTCTGGCAGGTCGCGCATCGGGCCACATATCTAGCTACATCGGGCTTGAGCCCGCCCCACCAATAAAATCTCCTAATATCCTGGTACATCTTATTCGTGCCTGAGTGCACCGAGTAAGGTGTGGAATGTGCCTCATGCAAAATCCGCTCTCTCAACTCCTGATCCGACGGTACACAAATACGTCCCTGACGTCTCAATATCCCGTCTGCTCCTGTGATAAACTGCGGTGCCTGTCCTCGGGACATCCTATCCCGGATCCTCATTTTGATGGGACATTTGTCCTGCTTCTGCAAGATCTCACCGGACAGGTCAGGTAATACCTTTAACTCGGACAAACAACAGTCCGTACCCGGGAACCGGATATCCAACTCCAAACCTATCAAATCTCTCTGCAACTGCTGCTGAACCGTAAGCCGAGCTATAGCCTCCTCTCGAGGTGTCCTGCTAATCAAAGCGTCGGCAACTACGTTCGCCTTCCCCGGATGGTACAAAATCTCTAAGTCAAAGTCCTTAATCAACTCCAACCATCTCCTCTGGCGGTTATTCAACTCCCGTTGAGTGAATATATATATCAGACTCTTATGGTCTGTGAAGATCTGGCATGTAGCCCCATACAAGTAGTGTCGCCAGATCTTCAGGGCATGAATCACTGCCGCAAGCTCAAGATCATGGGTAGGGTAATTCTCCTCGTATGGCTTCAGCTGCCGAGAAGCGTACGCAATAACCCTACCCCTCTGCATCAAGACGCACCCCAAACCTAGCTTAGAGGCGTCATTATACACTACAAAATCCTCTACGCCCTCAGGCTGGGCTAAAACAGGAGCGGAGGTCAATCTCCTCTTCAGCTCCTCGAAGTTGTGCTGACAAGGCTCGGACCAGACGAACCTGGTAGACTTCCTCAGCAAGGAAGTGAGAGGTCGTGCAATCATAGAGAAACCCTCAACAAAACGGCGGTAGTATCCCGCTAAGCCCAAGAAACTGTGCACCTCCTCGGCCATGAGGAAACAAACTCTATCTTCTCTGGGTCAACCATGACACCCTCGGCGGAAACTATATGACCCAAAAATGTCATCTCGGACATCCAAAACTCGCACTTAGATAGCTTAGCGTAAAACTCTCTATCCTGGAGGACTCGAAGCACCGTCCTCAGGTGTCCCTCATGCTCCTCCCTACTCCGGGAGTAGACTAAGATGTCGTCTATAAACACTACCACGAACTGGTCCAAGAAGTCGATGAAGATGCCGTTCATCAACTCCATGAAGACGGCGGGTGCATTCGTGAGCCCAAATGGCATCACGACAAACTCATAATGGCCGTATCTCGTCCTGAATGCGGTCTTCAGCACGTCCTCCCTCAGCTAGTGATATCCCGACCTCAAATCAATACGTGAAAACACGGAGGCTCCCTGCAAATGATCCAGCAAATCATCAATGCGCGGCAATGGGTACTTGTTCTTGATGGTGACTTTGTTCCACTCCCGGTAATCAATGCATAGCCTCAAAGATCCGTCATTCTTCTTGACGAAGAGGACAGGGGAACTCCAAGGGAAAACACTCGGGCGTATGAAACCCCTCTCGGCTAACTCCTCGAGCTGCTTCTTCAGCTCCAGCATCTCGATCGGCGCCATGCGGTATGGAGCCTTGGAGATCGGCCTCGTGCCGGGCTCCAACTCAATAGCAAAATCAACGCTCCTCTGCAGTGGTAGCCCGGGTGGCTCCCTGAAAACGTCCTCGAACTCGCATGCCATAGGAATCTCCTCCAGCAATGGTCCTGACTCCTCCTTCATGGCATAACACCAGAAGGCCTCGCATCCCTGCCCGATAAGTCTAGCAGCTCGGACCGCGCTAATGACTGTACCGGCCTTCCCGAGGTCCCAACCTCGGAAAATCACCTCGTGCCCCGTATCCGTGGAAATCGTTACAGTCCTCCGGCTGATGTCTAAAACGGCTCAATGGTGGTCAAAGAAGTCGGCTAACTAATCTCGGTTTCCCAAACGAATGGGACAACCGCGTACCTCTCGGGTACCACTAACCCTACCTCCATCGGGTAACCCTATGATAAAGGGTCTCCCCTCTACCGTAGCTAAGGACAACCTAGCTACACAATCATCGGATATAAAAGAGTGCGTAGCACCCGTATCAAATAAAACTCGGACCGAAAAGCCGGGAATCTGAATGGTACCTGGGGCTGCCGGCGCCGGAGGATCAACGGCACTCCTCAACTCAAATACCCTAGCATGTGTGCCTCTGGTCTCCTGGGTACCTCCACCTCAGCCTCTACCTCGGCCCTGTCCCTGAGCTGACCCTGAACCTGACCCTGACCCCTCTGCTGAGAGCCCTGTTACTGATACTGTGGCGGCCTTTTACTACCCCCTGCAACGCTAGCAGGCGAAGAACCCTGCTGCGACTGTGACTTGCCCTTACGGCAAAAAGCGGCTCGGTGACCCGCTACTCGGTGTCTGGCTACGTCCCTGACCCGCTACTCCATCCCCTAAACTAGCTGGTATTGTCCTCTGTCTCTTGTCCGGTCCTCCGGACTGTGCTTCCCTCCTAGACCCAGGGTGGTCTCTCTTATAGGCCGAAGCTCGGTCCTGGTACTCCGCTGGTGAGTCACAACGAAAACCCGCAAGGTAAGCACGGGTGGACTCCCTCAGTCTCCTGGAAAAGAGATAGACATGCTGGTCCGCTGGAGGTGTGACGGGTCCCAACAAGGCTAACTCCGCCCGAAAACGTCTAATCGCCTCAATGACTGGGACGTCCTCGAATCTTGCCTCCAGGAAATCCTGGACTCCGTCTCTCCTCATGGAGTCTAGGCAAAAGGTCTCCCTAACGAGGCTCAGCAGCTGATCCATCCTGGTCACACCTCCTCTAACTGTCCTCCACCAATACTGGGCCTGCTCTCGAAATAAGGTCTTGACTATCTCAACCTACCTCTCCTCTAGGCAACGGATCGCCTCTAAAGCTGACTCCATATGACCAATCCAGTGCTCCACCTCTAACCCTACCTTCTCGTCGAAGTAGGGTACATGCTGCTAGTTGAAAGCCTTTAACCATGAATCAGGTCTCGGAGACCTCAGCTCGTCTCTCGCCCTAACAACCTCCACAACCGGCTCGGGTGCAACTACTACCGGTGCAACTATCTCTGGTGCAGCCCTAATCTGATTCACCATCTGCGAGACCTCAGTTGATCTCGCAGGTGCAGGTGTAGGTGCAAGTGCAGGCACCGGTGGTGCGGGAGGTGGTGCTCCAGTCCTAAACGCCTCCTCAACTCGTCGTACGTAGTCCCTAAACACGGTAGCTCCAACGGACGGTCCCCCGGTCCTGACAGATGGAGAACCCTGCGCCCCGGACCTCACAACGGTCCTATCCCTAGCCTCGGGAACGATGCTCTCTGCGACGTCCTCTACGGGGACCTCAACTGCTGGTGCACCCACAACTGGCGGGTCCGCAATGGGGATACGTCCCCGACCCTACCTCTCGCGCCTGGAGGTCTTCCTACTCGTCCTCGTCCCCGTCTCGGGACAGTAGGAGAAAGAGGGGGTCTACCCCTGGCGAGTCCTACGTAAGCGGTAGCTCTCGTACGTGCCATCTGATAGCGTATGACATTTACTTAAGTATAAATACGTAGGTACTACTTATGATCTCGGTATGATAAAACTTTTTTAAAAAAAACATAAGCTAAGCATGATCACAATAAGGCATACAAGTCCAATACATCCTAAGGCCACATACATAGCTAGGTACAAACAAATCCACAAACATCCTAAGGTCATACATATATATATATATATATATATATATATATATATATATATATATATATATATATATATATATATATATATAACTATGTAATAATATATATACATACTTCTAATCCAGAGATCTATGTCGCCGAGGTTTGCGGAAGGAGTGGTGGTCCCGTACATTCTAACCCGAACCCGACTCATGCACATGATTTTGAAAATGAAAAGTCAGAACCCGTGTGGGTTCTCTTTATCTCTCATTCGGCCTTTAAAAAGATTGCGAGTGTCATTGTTGTCAACCTCGGGCTCTTATACCACTTTTGTAACACCCCAAATCTACGGGACTCGGGATGCTACGGGCGAGACCTCACAATGGGTCCCGACCCTTAGCCTGACAACAATTTCACCGGACCTTTCCAACAAGGCACAAATAAAGGCAAAACTCAAACCGTTTATAATGTATACGAAAAACTGAAATGTAAAGAATACAAAGTGGAAAGTCATCCGAGTCCTCAAAACGACATAACTCCGATACGGACATCTAAACCGTACAACAAAATCCACAAACCAACAATACGAAAACATAACTAAAAAATGTCCCCGTCCTATAATGTACGGAGACCCCGGCTGTCCACTCCTCCACCTCACTCGGCGGCGTCCCTAACCTACAAGGCATCTACACAACGGTTTAAAACCGTTAGCTCATATTCGAAGCATTAGAAAAGAGGTGAAGGCACACACACACATACATCAACATAACACAAAACATACAAGTCCGGTTTATTATCTTTTTATTATTAAGTCATATCCCGTTCTAATTCAACTTAGGTTTGTGACACGAGAACCACCGTGGTCTCGCCTCGGTCCCTACTTACCGGCAAGGAATGGTACTGATGCATCCGACCGTCTACTCGCCCGGGCTAGTCGCCGAGAACCTCCTAGACTCTCGCAAGAGCTAGGCAGATGATGTCACCGCCCTTTATCATACACTTGGGCCAAAATAATATAAGGTCGGTGGTCCTATTTACCGGTTTAGTTGTTTATAACATAAACAGTAACACAAACACACTCCACCAACACGCATCAATGCTAATACGTAAAATACGAGCTAAGTAAGTCCGGAGACTTACCTCGTCACCACACTCAAATCACCACACTCTCGCTTCCTTAAGGAAGAAGCCCACAACCTTCTCACAAGAGATATGCATATCAATACATGCTCACGGTCAAGAAGTCTTAGACTTCACTCTGGTGATCTAAGCAAGATCACCTAACCCTCAAGCTAGGAATGCATCCTAGGGTTGAAGGTACTCACTACACTCCCCACACATGAAAGCAATTCACAACAGCTTATAACCTCACATGATCTTAAACCTCGGCCAAGAAGGAACAAGCTAGCCTAGAAGGTCCATCATGCTCAACATACTCATAACCATCAACTAGATCGAGCCCTAAGGGCTCCTAGGTTCACAACCACTAAGTGGCATTCTCAAGCTACTCTAGGCCATCCTAGACATGCTACTAACATGATTTAACCTCAAAGTTAAGGAAGGAACGAAGAGGAAGAGAGAAGAGAAGCCTATTGTTGAAGAAACCGTAGCCGCGGAGTCAAGCTGGCGCCCCCTGTGGAACACTGAAGCTGCCCCTGCGGAACACAGAAGCCGCTCCTACGCCCTTAGTGCCGCCATAGAGCCGCCCCTACGGAGCTGGTCAGCCGCACCTGCGGCGGTCTAGAACTTGGAGCCCGCCCCTACGGCCGTGATCAGCCCCACCTGCGGCGGTCTGGCATCCTGGAGCCCGAAGCCGCCCCTGCGGCCGTGATGAGGTGCACCTGTGGCTAGCCACCCCTGCGGCCGTGATGATCCGCCCCCGCGGGTTCGGTGTAGAACCTCGTCTTCTTCGTCTTCGATCATGGATCCTTGGCTCCAATGTCCTCCTCTCCTTGCTGGGTCTTCTCCAAACACCAACCACTGATTTTAGACTCCTCTCCACGACCTAAACGAGCTAAGAACACATGCATGCAAGGATTTGAGTAAAAACTTTTCAAAAGCTTCATCCATGGCCATGGATGAAGGAGGGAAGAAGAAAGAGTTAAGCAGCCAAGGAGAAGAAGGAAGGAAGGAAGGGGAGAAGCTTACCACACCAGATCTGAACCTCCTCTACTGCAGTCCCTAACCAAGAGCTTCCATGGAGCAAGAAGAGAAAAGAGAGAAAAGAGAGGAAGGGAAGAGAAAAGTGACGTGAAAGAGAAGAGGGGAGAGAGAGGAAGGAGACAAGAGCTGAAAAGTGGGAGGGGATCAAGGGGTCAGCTGGCGTCTTGTCCCTCACCTCAAAACGACGGGTCGGAAATGACCCCTTGTCACCTCAACTCGGAACGAAGGGTTGGAAAGCGAAAAAAAGGGAAAAACGACAAGTCGACTCGGGATTTTAGGAATAAATCCCGGCACTCGGCACCTTGTGCCTACGGGAAGGTCTACAAAACGCCCTAAGTCCGGAATAAAATTCCGGGCGTTACAAAGGAGACAACTCCTCCCTTTTAGGGCAAACTCTGGGAACAACCCAATACAAAAGATGGACTAAATCGGACCCTTAGAAATTATTTGGAACTTCCCAATTATACCCAACAACCTTCCAAAGAATGGGCTAGGCTAAATCGGATCCAAAAATAAAATTAAAATCGCCGAACAGAAAATCTCGGGCAAAAATCTCGGCCGAGATCAGGCATGTCGGGACCGAGATTTGGCGACAGAACCTTTAGCGCGTCAGTACTTCGGAAATCTCGGCAGAGATCAAGAAATCTCGGCCGAGATCAGGTGGATTTCTTGGCCGAGATCAGGCCAAGTCGGCCGAGATCAGGTGGATCTTGGCCGAGATCAAGCCATCTCGGCCGAGATCAGGTGGATCTTGGACGAGATCAGGCCATTCTTCGTTCCTTCGTGTCTTTAGCTCGATTCCTAGCCCTTTCCCGTGCACGTAGCTCGCTCCAATGCGTCCACTTCGAGGCTTGATCCTGAAATACGTCGTTTTAGCTCTATAATGTGCCAAATCACCTACAAAGCCACAAATAGTGTGTGTAGACATCTATTCTTGCAAAGTAACACTAAACAATCATAAATGGCACAAACTAAGGCCAAAACATGAATGCGGAAAGGGGAAATCTAACTAAATGCATGAATGCAACAGGTCGATAAATCATGTTATCACCTTGTATTGGGTAAAGAACATGTGGTTAAAAATTGGGAGCAATCCAAGCTCAAATGCTTAGTAATTGTCACTGAGGCAACTTGTAAGCTTCTTTAGGAGCTACACTAGTTGGAGCTAACATATTGAGTATTTGCGGATCTTGGAGCTTACCCTAGCTATGTAAAAGTGAATAAAGCTCATTGGAAGTGTTTGTACAAATAAAAATAAGCTAGCTCTAAACTAGCTCCGGGGAGCGGTTTTGGGCTCCTTGTTCGGGCATCGGGCTTCGGGCTTTTCTAGGGTTTCAAGGCCCATTGTCCAAATAACTTCCGAGTAACTTTCCTAACCACTTTTAACCGCTTTTTGGCGGTTATAACTTCCCAAAAACGTTGGCCCCTATGCCTATATAAGGGAGATTCATTTGCACTTGATTCTTCATTCGTTTTTGCAACAAATAAGCTTTTAGTTCCATTGTATTAACATTGGATAGGCTTTCTTATAGCTTGTTTGCAAAACTCGAAAGACCAGTATAGTTCCTTTGTATTGACAAAGGATAAGCATCCATCTTAGATTGGTTTTGTATTGACAAAACCTAGGAATACCCTTTCTTTACAAAATAAGACAAGTAAGTCATTTACTTAGTCTTTGTAACGTGTAACGTTTTATCCCACTAAGGTATTTGGATATTTCCTGTGTAGGGAAAAATACACTTAGAAGGAAAATTCTTTTATGAATGACTCATTACATAATCCAAGTCAATGATTATAACATATAACAATCGGTTTATAAGACTTGCAATTGAACTTTATTTATATTAGAGTTTCGTCTACTCCTTTTCGGAGATTACAAACTCTTGGTTGGGTTTTGTCTACTCCTTCGTGGAGATTTCAAACCCTTGATTAATAATTTGATTTCACTTCAAGATAATTATATATATAAATTTGTTTGGCAATTGGGATAACCGTCTACTCACATAAGTGAGACTACGGCCCTTTGGTCTAAAACCGGGCTCCTAAAATCCAACAATCTTCTAAATGTAATTATTGTTTTTTGTTTATTGTTTTGTAGAATTGGATTGGTCAATAATGAATAAGACGTTAATGATGGAAATGACTTCTCGCTTTGGGAAGTTGGATAAGTTTGAGGGTGTGGACTTTAGGAGGTGGCAAAAGAAAATGCACTTCCTATTGACTACATTGAAAGTTGCTTATGTCCTCACGACACCTAGACTGGCCGATCCGGTCGATGATATGGTGGAGGAAGTATCGGTTGTCCGAAAAAGGAGCAAATGGGATAATGATGACTACATATGTCGTGGTCATATTCTCAATGGCATGAGTGATGCATTGTTTGACGTCTACCAAAGTGTAGAGTCATCAACATTGTTGTGGGATCAACTTGAGTCTAAATATATGGCGGAGGATGCATCATCTCGCAAATTCTTAGTCTCGGATTTTAACTCGTATAAAATGGTGGACGCAAGGCCGGTAATGGAACAATGTAATGAATTGCTCCAGATTCTTGGGAGGTTCATTCAACATGCCATGCATATGGATGAGGCCATTGCGGTTTCGTCTATAATGGATAAGCTCCCTCCTTCATGGAAGGACTTTCACCATGTGCTAAAGCACAAGAAGGAAGAACTCACGTTGGTGGATGTTGACCAAAATAACAAGACTTCCATTTCCTAAAATTGAAAGAGAACAATCTATGCTCGGCTTAGTCCACTCGAATCTAAGTGACTTGCACTCTACTCCTTCATTAGGAAATAATAAGTATTACGTAACATTCATAGATGATTACTCTAGGTATTGTTACGTATATCTACTCTTTGCGAAGAGTGATGCCTTAGACAAATTCTATGTATTCAAGAATGAATCTGAGTTACAACAAGGTACCTTAATAAAAAGACTACGCATGGATCGTGGTGGTGAATTTATGGATAAGGCATACTTTGAGAGTGTCGGGATCATACATGAAACACGGCACCTTACACACCACAATCAAATGGTGTGGCCGAACGAAAGAATCGAGTGCTTAAAGAGATGGTCAATTCGATGCTCTCTTACTCGGGTCTTAAGAAATCGTTTTGGGGTGAAGCTATGCTCACGGCGAACTACTTGCTTAATCATGTTCCAAACAAAAGAAGCAAGAAGACTCCTTATGAATTATGGTTCAAAAGGAAGCCAAACCTACACTACGTGCGAGTGTGGGGATGTCGAGCCATAGTTAGGCTAAATGACAATAAACGTAAGACTTCAGGTGAAAGAGGTGTTGAGTGTGTGTTCATTGGCTATGCCGAACACTCCAAAGCTTATAGGTTCTATGTGATAGAACCAAATGACTTCATCTTGGTCAATACCGTTATAGAGTCTAGGGATGCCATCTTTGATGAAGATCGTTTCACCTCGGCTCCTAGGCCTAGGGAAGTGATTGTAACACCCCGAATCCGTAGGACTCGAGGCACTACTACGCTAGGATCTCAAAATGGATCCTGACCCTAGCCTGACAACAAGTTTACTGGATCTTACAACAACGCATAGATAGATTAAAAGAAAACATCAAACTGTATATATACATATAAAAAGGTAATACAGAAGAACCGCTGAGTACAACATAAACATGTATCTGTACATACAAAATACCCCATATCCCACGATAACAACCTAGTGTACGGAGCCCTCAGCGGATCACCCACTCTTGATCACTCTGCAGCTCTCCTAACCTGCAAAGGATCTAAAACACGGTATAAAACCGTTAGCTAACCATACACATATATATATATATAGGAGATGCATAAGCACAATCACACATGAAGGAATAAAAAACACCTCATCATGCTATCACACATTTACCTGGTTTATTATCTTTATAACGTCCATCACTCAAATCGTATATATATCGGAATATGAATATATGTGACATGAGGAATATAACCCTCGCCTCTCGGTGCTAATGCTAGCTGGAGTGGTAATCTGGGTTCACTTCCCCGTGTACCCTATGGGAGTGGAGACGGTGCCCGTCCCGTGTACCAGATTTGGCCTGCCCGCAGAGAACCTTCCAGACTCCCAGCGGGATGAAAGGACAACTTGTCACGCCCTACAATGGGCAGTCACTAAACCATAGGTAGGTTGTACTCAATCATCACATGCTATCAAGCATATATCAAACACAACTCATGCATACATCCAATATAAGGATGCAAGCTAAGTAAGTCCTATGGACTTACCTCTACCTCAGAAGTAGTCTCAAACCCGATCAGCTCCAACTCTGGAGAACAACACTGCCTAATAACAAAGGGGTCACACCTAGACCCAAGAGATCCATAAGGATCGTATCCAACTCATAACCTCGATAAACAACTAAACCTCAAAGCCGTAACCGGCATATAACGATATCATACTCATCATCATTCTATCCTCATACACATACCTAACATGCTACTAACCCGTTCATACTAGAAAAGGAAAGGATCTACACTAGTCTAGGTAGATCCGAGATAAGATGCACCTGCGTGACAAGAGGGACGCAGGGGCGAAGCAAGGCAAACCGCAGGCGCGGCGATACTCGGTCGCAGGCGCGGCGATACTCGGCCGCAAGCGCGGTGACAGTGGCCGCAGGCAAGCGCAGGCGCTGGCGCAAGTGCTGGGACCGTGGCCGCAGGGGCGGCGGCTTCCAGGCGCGGGTACGGTGACACACTTCCGCAGGGGCGGCGGTTCACGGGAGCGGGGGCGGTAATAGTGCAGTGTGCAAACCCCGATTTCCTCTTCGATTCCTCACGTGATGGATTCACGTCTTCACCAACAATCAGTCATACACATACATATATATACACATTCCAATCATCAATACCCATTCCATACATCTAATCCTAAGCTAAGGAAGATGGAATCAAAGAAAGAAAGAAGAGAAGAAGAAGAAGAATGGAGCTTACCTACTGATGGGATTCTACACAGGAGGAAGAGCTGAACACAACCACTTCAGCTAGCTCCCAAGCTCAGCAACAACAACATACAACATCAACCTCAACAAGGCCACACAAACTCTTCCAAACTCAAGAAAAACTCAAGCAAGATCAAGGAGAAGGAGAAGAAGCAAGAAGGACGTGAGAAGCTGAAGAAATGAAGATGGAAACCCTTGCTCAGAAGCCAAGGAAGGAACTTAAGGAGGAAGGAAAGAAGGTAAAGCACGAGTCCAACCGGTCAACAAACCGGCTGCAGCCGCAAGAAACCGCAGGGGCGGTTCCCTGAGCCGCAGGGGAGGCTCCCTAAACCGCGGGGGCGGCTAAGGCCAAAATGGCTCCAAAGACTAAGGCTCTTACATCTCACCCCCCTAAAAACAAGTTTCGTCCCGAAACTTGTAAAACCCTGAAATCACTCGGACTCAGAAGCCGAGGTATAACACTCTCTATCGGAGGTATCACATCTCCGCACAGTGTATCAACGTATCTCACTCTATAACCTCAAACACCGGCCTGTAGGAACTCATCATCTCCAGCCATAAGATCATTATACTATCCAGGGCATAGAGTAAAAACATCTCTAGCCAAACCATCATCATCACATCACGAAGGCATAGAGGAAAAACATCTTCAGCAATACTATATCCACCAAACGAGCATGGAGGAATAACCATCTCCAGCTAAACCTAATCGTATCACAATAGCATGGAGGAAAGAACCATCTCCAACTATAATCAATCGCACTATCACAACAAGATCTAATAAGATCACACATCACATCATAGCTAGTACGAAAATAAACACATCATAGCATATAAGCACATAAGCATAACACTCACCAAGATAGTACTAAGATCTACTCATCGATCCTACAAGTACATCTATCTCGGCATAAAACTCTAGATAGTTCCTCTGAATACTATCCTCAGTCTCCTATGTAGCCTCATCAGGTCCTCGTCTCGACCACTGTATCCTCAGCATAGGAATGTCCTTTGAGTGCAGACGTCTCATAACTCACAATATGTCTCGGATCTGGTATATACTCCCTCAGCTGAGACACATGAAACACAGGGTGAACACCCTCTAATCTCGGAGGCAAAGGTAACCTGTATGTTGCGCTCCCAACCCGATCCATAATCTCGAACGGTCCGACATATAGGGGGCTCAACTTCCCCTTAATGCCAAAGCGTCTAACACCTCGTGTCGGAGACACTCTCAGCCACACATGGGCGCCTACTCTGAACTCTAGGGGTCTACGCCTTCTATATGCATAAGACTTCTGACGGCTCTGCGTAGTCAGCATCCTCTCTCTAATCAGTGCTACACGAGCCACATCATCCTGAATCTGATCAGGTGTCAACCCACTAACACTGCTTGGCTCATCCTAGCATAACGGAGTACGATATCTCTGTCCATACAGTGCCTCATATGGGGTCATCCCAATTGATGCATGTCAGCTGTTGTTTTACGAGAACTCAACTAGTGGGAGATGATCCGTCCACACGTGTCCCAAGTCCAACACACAAACTCGCAGCATATCCTCCAGTGTCTGAATGGTCCTCTCTGACTGACCATCTGTCTGAGGATGGAACGCAGTAGTAAAGTGCAAACTCGTCCCCAGGGCAGTCTGAATCTGCTGCCAAAAGCTCGAGGTGAATCGCCCATCTTTGTCTGAGACGATCGTCCTCGGTACACCATGGAGTCTCACTATCTGCCTATTGTACTCCTCAGCTAATCTGCTCACCAGCCACGTTTCCCGGATAGGGATAAAACGTGCCGTCTTCGTCAGTTTGTCCACTATAACCCATATGGCATCAAAACTCCTGCTCGGTCTCAGTCCAGTCACAAAGTCCATGGTGACGTCCTCCCACTTCCTCTTGGAACAGGAAGTGGATGGAGCTCATCTCCAGGTCTACAATGCTCTATCTTGACCTGCTGGCAGGTCGCACACTGTGCCACAAATCTGGCCACATCGGGCCTCAGCCCTCCCCACCAATATGAACGTCTCAAATCCTGGTACATCTAACTCGTACCTGGGTCCACTGAATAAGGCGTACAATGAGCCTCTTGTAAAATCCTCTAGCGCAACTCCGCATCAGCGGGTACACAGACGCGACCGCGGCGTCTCATCACTCCATCTTCTCCTATAAGGAAATGTGGTGTCTCATCCCGAGACATCCTCTCTTGGATCCTCATCAGTGTCAGGCAGGTTTCCTGCTTCTGTTGGATCTCACTCAACAGATCAGGAAGAACCTCTAAAGTACTCAGTTGGGCGTCCTCATCAGGAAACTAGACGTCCAACTCCAGCCAAATCAGGTCTCTCTGCAACTGATGATGAACTGTCAACTTCGCAATTGCCTGCTCTCAAGGCGTCTTCCTGCTCAGGGCGTCGGCGACAACGTTCGCCTTCCCCGGATGATACAGAATCTCCAGATCAAAATCCTTGATCAGCTCAAGCCATATACGCTGGCGGTTATTCAATTTCCGCTGCATGAAAATATACTTCAGACTCTTATGGTCTGTGAAGATCTGACATGTAGCACCACACAGGTAATGTCTCCAGATCTTTAGTGCATGAACTACCGCTGCTAACTCCAGATCATGAGTCGGGTAGTTCTCCTCATACGTCTTCAGCTGTCTACACGCATATGCAATCACTCTGCCTCTCTGCATCAATACACATCCCAAGCCTAGCTTGGATGCATCACTGTAAACCACAAATTCCTATGTACCCTCTGGCTGTGCCAAAATTGGAGCAGAAGTCAGACGTCTCTTCATCTCCTCAAAACTCTACATACACTGATCAGACCATACAAATCTAGTAGTCTTCCTCAGCAGACTCGTCAGTGGACGGGCAACCACAGAAAATCCCTCCACAAAGCGTCTGTAATAACCGGCTAGGCCAAGAAAGCTACGTACTTCCTTGACGTTCGTCGGTGTCGTCCAAGCTGCTACTGCCTCGATATTTGCCGGATCCACCTTGATCCCTTCAGCTGAAACAACATGACCCAGGAATGCTACCTCTAGCATCCAGAACTCGCACTTAGAGAACTTAGCATAAAGTTCTCTATCCCGTAAAACCTGTAATACAGTCCTCAGCTGCCCTGCATGCTCCTCTCTGCTGCGAGAGTACACCAAAATGTCATCTATGAAGACTACCACAAACTAATCCAGGAAGTCGATGAATATGTTGTTCATCAACTCCGTAAAGACTGTTGGGGCATTCGTAAGCCCAAATGGCATCACTACAAACTCGTAGTGTCCATATCTGGTCCGGAAGGTTGTCCTGTGCACATCCTGCTCTCTCACCCTCAGCTGGTGATATCCTGAGCGCATGTCAATCTTGAAAAACACTGTCGCTCCCTAAAGCTGATCTAACAAATCATCAATACGAGGCAATGGATACTTGTTCTTGATGGTCACCTTGTTCAGCTCTCTATAATCAATGCACAGTCTCAACGATCCGTCCTTCTTCCGCACGAAGAGGACAGGTGCTCCCCATGGGGATACCCTAGGGCGGATGAAACCCTTCTCAGCCAACTCCTCGAGTTGCTTCTTCAGCTCCAACATCTCGACAGGCGCCATCCGGTATGGGGCCTTCGCAATCGGTCTCATACCAAGCTCTAAGTCAATGCCAAAGTCCACACTCCTCTCAGGCGGCAAACTGGACGGCTCATCAAATACATCTGTAAACTCACAGACCACTGGGATCTCCTCTAATGCTGGACTCTCCCCCTCCTTCATGGCATAACACTAGAAGGCCTCACAACCCTGTGCAATCAGTCTCGCTTCCCATATCGCACTGATAACCATGCCTGACTTTCCAAGGTCCCAACCTCGGAAAACCTCTATCTGGCCTAACTCGGTAGAGAGGGTAACAGTCCCCCTACCTACATCTAAAACCGCCTGATGTCTATCCATCCAGTCCATACCTAAAATGACTTCTTCATGTACTAATGGCATTACAATGAAGTCCACAAGCAATAAACGGGTCCCTACAGAAATGGGACAGTCACGAATCTCAAGGGTACCTCTGACCCTACTACCATCGGGTAACCCTATACTAAAGGGTATCCCCTCAATCGTATCTAAACTCAAACGCTCAACACATGCATCAGATATAAACGAATGCGTAGCCCCAGTATCAAATAAAACTCTAACAGGCCATGAATCAGAATGGTACATGTAGCAGTTGGTGCAGCTGGCTCCTCTGCACTCCTCAGCTCAAAAGCTATACCTTGAACTCCTTTGGTGTCAGTGGTGCTCCCACCACGACCTCTGCCTCTACTCGGCCCAAGAGCAGATCCCTGAGTCGTAGGACGATCTGGGACTCTCTGTTGTCCCTGTGTCTGTTGCTGCTGAGGTGGTCTCTGCCCACCTCCTGCTACACTATCAGGGGAAGAACCCTGCTGTGATGATGCTCCACCGTATCTACAGAAGAAAACCCTATGACCTGGTCTGCCACAAGTGCAGCAAAGCACTGTCTGCCTCGTACACTCTGGTCAGATATGTCCATACCCAACACAGCTAAAACATTGTCGTCCCTTCTCTGCAACTGGTGTAGATGAGGGATGACTCTGACGGCTCTAGCCTCGCCCTGAACCAGCAACTCCACCAGTACCACTGGTCTGCCCAGTACGCTGTATGTTCTCAGACCCTCCGGTTTGAGAAGCTCTCCTCTGTCCAGCTCGCTGCCTCTCATAATCGGAAGCTCTGTCATGATAATCCATCAGAGACTCACAATGAAATCCCGCCATGTAAGTCCGGGTAGCATCCCTCAGTCGTCGGGAGAAAAGATATACATGCTGATCTGCAGGAGGTGCAGTTGGACCCAGCAAAGCCAGCTCCTCCTGAGACCTCCTAATAGCCTTTGAGACTGGTACATCCTCGAATCCAGCCTCTACAAAATCCCGCAGTTTCTCCCTCCTCAATGAGGCAGGGCAGAAGCGCTCTCTGATCATAGTCCTCATCTGCTCATAACTAATAACCTGACCCCGTACTGATCTCCACCAGTGTTGTGCCAAGTCCCGGAATAGAGTTTGCACCAACTCTATTTGTCTGTCTGCTGGACATTTAATAGACTTCAAGGTTGAGTCTACATGTCCTATCCACAACTCAACCTCTATCCCTACCTTCCTAGAGAAAGGGGGTACTTCCATCTGGTGGAATGCCTTCAACCAACGGGAATCCTACCTCGTTTGTATGGGATCTCTCAGATGATCTCTCATGTGCTGACAGATCATGGGCATGTCTACCTGCTTTAGCAACCTCCTCTATTCGTCTGATATACTCGCGGAAGGCTGGTCCCTCCATGGAGACACAATCTGAGTCATCTGACTGGACACTTTGTGATCCCTTTCTCCCAACTGCCCCGTTCCCAGTCTCAGGAACGGCACTCTCACCAACATCCTCGTGACTCTCCTCCGCTGCATGTGCATCACCAGCGGGAATCCTACCTCGTCCTCTACCTAGAGGGGGTCTACCCCTACCTCGTCCAACTACAGATAAGGCTCTAGTCTGAACCATCTGCAGAGGACACAAACCTAACTTAGAAGGCTATATATATGCCATATGTATAGATATATATCAAGTCAATCACAACAAAATATATATATATATATATATATATATATATATATATATATATATATATATATATATATATATATATATATATATATATGTATATATCTATATTGTCGAGATCTTCAGAGGGGCAATGGCTCACGTACACACTATCCCAAAACACTTTGTACTCATTTCAAAACCAAAACCTTTTGAAAAGTAAGACCCCTTTCGGGTTTTGTTTATTTATCTATTCGACCTTTATCGCAGATTGCAAGTGCCATTGTTGTCAACCTAAGCTATGATACCAACTTTGTAACACCCCGAATCCGTAGGACTCGAGGCACTACTGGGCTAGGATCTCACAATGGATCCTGACCCTAGCCTGACAACAAGTTCACTGGATCTTACAACAAGGCACATATAGATTAAAAGAAAACATCAAACTGTATATATACATATCAAAAGGTAATACAGAAGAACCGCTAAGTACAACATAAACATGTATCTGTACATACAAAAGACCCCATATCCCACGATAACAACCTAGTGTACGGAGCCCTCAGCGGATCACCCACTCTTGATCACTCTGCAGCTCTCCTAACCTGCAAAGGATCTACAACACGGTATAAAACCGTTAGCTAACCATACACATATGTATAGGAGATGCATAAGCACAATCACGCATGAAGGAATAATAAACACCTCATCATGCTATCACACATTTACCCGGTTTATTATCTCTATAACGTCCAACACTCAAATCGTATATATATCGGAATATGAATATATGTGACATGAGGAATATAACCCTCGCCTCTCGGTGCAAATGCCAGCTGGAGTGGTAATCTGGGATCACTTCCCCGTGTATCCTATGGGAGTGGAGACAGTGCCCGTCCCGTGTACCAGATTTGACCTGCCCGTAGAGAACCTTCCAGACTCCCAGCGGGATGAAAGGACAAGTTGTCACGCCCTACAATGGGCAGTCACTAAACCATAGGTAGGTTGTACTCAATCATCACATGCTATCAAGCATATATCAAACACAACTCATACATACATCCAGTATGAGGATGGCAGCTAAGTAAGTCCTATGGACTTACCTCAACCTCAAAAGTAGTCTCAAACCCGATCAGCTCCAACTCTAGAGAACAACACTGCCTAATAACAAGGCATAACAAGATATCAAATCTCCTATTCATCAAAAGGGGTCACACCTAGACCCAAGGGATCCATAAGGATCGTATCCAACTCATAACCTCGATAAATAACTAAACCTCAAAGTCGTAACCGGCATATAACGATATCATACTCCGTAGGGGCGGCTCCAAGGCGACAGCAAAGGCGCCGGGGCGGGTTCTGTGTTCCGCAGGAGGCGCCATCTTGACTCCGCGGCTGCGGTTTCTTCAACAGTAGGCTTCTCCTCTCCCTTCCTCTTCGTTCCTTCCTTAGTATTGTAGTTGTATCATGTTAGTAGCATGCCTAGGATGGATCTAGAGTAGTTTGAGATGCCACTTAGTGGTTGTGAACCTAGGAGCCCTTAAGGCTCGATGTAGCGATGGTTATGAGAATGTTGAGCATGATGGACCTTCTAGGCTTTTACGTTGTTCTTGGCTGTTGAGTAATATCATATGAGAGTTAGTAGGCTATTGAGAGATCTCCTCATGCGTTGAGTGAGATGTGAGTATGATAGATTCTAGGATGCGGTCCTAGAATGAGAGTCAAATGATCTTGCGTAGATCATATGAGAGTTAGTAGACTTCTTGTGTTGAGCGGGTTTTGATGGATATCTTGTTGTGAGCAGGTTTTACGCTTCTTCCCAAGGGAAGCGAGAGCGTTGTGTGAGTTAGCGTTTGGGACGAGGTAAGTCTCCGGACTTACTTAGCTCGTATTTTACGTATTAGCATTGATGCGTGTTGGTGGTGTATGTTGTTGTCTTCTTGTTTATGTTATAATAACTAAACCGGTAAATAGGACCACCGACCTTATATTATTTTGGCCCAAGTGTATGATAACGGGCGGTGACATCATCTGCCTAGCTCTTGCGAGAGTCTAGGAGGTTCTCGGCGACTAGCCCGTGCGGGTAGACGGTCGGATGCATCTGTACCATTCCTTGTCAGTAAGTAGGGACCGAGGCGAGACCACGGTGGTTCTCGTGTCACAAACCTAAGTTGAATTAGAACGGGATATGACTTAATAATAAAAAGATAATAAACCGGACTTGTATGTTTGTGTTATGTGATATGTATGTGTATGTGCCTTCACCTCTTTTCTAATGCTTCGAATATGAGCTAACAGTTTTAAACCGTTGTGTAGATGCCTTGCAGGTTAGGGACGCCGCCGAGTGAGGTGGAGGAGTGGACAGCCGGGGTCTCCGTACATTATAGGGCGGGGACGTTTTTGGGTTATGCTTTCGTATTGTTGGTTTATGGATTTTGTTGTACGGTTTAGATTTCCGTATCGGGTTATGTCGTTTTGAGGACTCGGCTGAGTTTCCACTTTTTATTCTTAACTTTCAGTTTCTCGCATACATTATAGACGTTTTCGAGTTTTTCCTTTATTTGTGCCTTGTTGGAAAGGTCCGGTGAAATTGTTGTCAGGCTAAGGGTCGGGACCCATTGTGATGTCTCGCCCGTAACATCCCGAGTCCCGCGGATTTGGGGTGTTACAGAGGAAGAGTATATGAGACAACCCGAAGGGTTTTTCTTGAAAGGACAAGAACGCAAAGTGTGTCGCTTGATCAAATCCTTGTATGGACTAAAGCAAGCTCCAAAACAATGGCATCAAAAGTTTAATGATGTCGTATTGTCAAATGGATTTAAGATAAATCAAGCTGACAAGTGTGTCCATAGTAAGTTTGATCATACCGGTCAAGGTGTGATCATATGCTTATATGTTGATGACATGTTAATCTTTGGAACAAACCAAAGACAAGTAGACATCACCAAGGATTTCCTGTCTACTAAGTTTTCAATGAAAGACCTAGGTGAGGCGGATGTGATTCTAGGCATAAGAATCAAACGTGATGCTAAAGGCTTAAGCCTCACGCAATCACACTACATTGAGAAGGTTATCAAACGCTTCCAATGTGATACAAGTACAATTGTTAGTACTCCTATGTACTCAAGTGAGAAGTTGATGCCTAACCAAGGATCGGCCGTTTCTCAACTTGAGTATGCACAAGTAATAGGATGTTGTATGTATGCAATGACTAGCACTAGGCCAGATATTGCTTTTTCCATTGGTAAATTGAGTAGGTACACGAGTTGTCCTAGCTCACAACATTGGAAGGCACTAAGGCGTGTGCTTAAGTACCTCAAGGGGACCATGGGTTTTGGCATCCTGTATACTAAGTATCCTTCGGTGATATAAGGCTACTCAAATGCGTCATGGATTACTAATTTAGAGGATCACTTGTCCACAACTGGATTGGTTTTCTTGCTAGGTGGTGGTGCCATTTCGTGGGCTTCAAAGAAGCAAACGTGCATCACAACCTCGACCATGGGGTCCGAGTTTGTAGCACTTTCCGCTGCCGGCAAGGAAGCTGAATGGCTAAGGAATTTGGTTCTAGAAATTCCTCTATGGCCAAAACCGGTTTCTCCTATCTCCATTCATTGTGATAGTGCATCTACGTTGGCTAAAGCTTATAGTCAAACGTACAATGGGAAATCAAGACATCTTGGTGTGAGACATAGCTCGGTCAGAGAGCTCATAACTCACGGTATATATCGGTCCATTTTGTGAGAACACACAATAATCTAGCCGATCATTTAACCAAGAGCTTGGCTAGGGACTTAGTTCAAAAGTCAGTCAAGGGGATGGGGTTAACGACCTAAACTAAAAACGACTTGTCGTGGGACACCCAATTCGCATATGGCTTGATGCCTTATCCAAATTCAATGAGGCAAGCCCATTCCAAGAAGTGGTGAGCATAAAATGTTCATCCAAGGTAATGCTCTATGCCTATATAATATGTATAGTTTGAAATAAGCAATTTCTTAACAACTCTTTTGAAAAATTGCAATTATAGGTGCAAGATCATATGAGAGTTGGCTACGTGAACGTGAAGTGTCAAGGCTTCTTCAAGGGAGTGTATGGTCGACTCGCCTTTATGTTCCTTAGAGGATTAGGACACAATAGCCTTTAAATGTGTCATTTATTTGTAAAGGAAATGTAAATTTTGTTTATGTTGCCTTCATGTACTTAGACAAGTTAAGTGGCTCAAATGTCTTTGCTACAAACGAGTGAAGCTCAAAGTAAGCTCACTCCTTAAGTTCTCAGCACTCGTTAAACATAAGTGTTTAGATTTCCGCCATAATTTACCACTAACATTTTTGCGATAATATAAAAAAGAATGTCTTCAAAAAAATATCCAAAAGTGTGTCCCAGAAAACGAAGCGTCGGAAATTTCATCAACAACATGGTTAAAGCTAACAAGGTCAATGGCGCCCCTGCCAAGTCATTGAATTCTCGTTAGTCAAGTAAACCACTTTTCGACAAAGCCGCGATAGACTATTCTCTTTGAATAATTCAAATAAATTCCTTGTTTTTATCTTGTATGCACTAATTACTCAAAATGCCGGTCACTTAGCTTGCTTCGTACAACCAAAACCATGGTAATTTGGAACACATACCCATGTGAGCTACTTAATACACTATTTCTTGACGACAAGTTTAAAAGTTCCGTTGAGATTTAGCACAAATCTCCGAAACAATTCTGAGTGGAACATGAGAAAAATCCTTGAGTTATCATACTCGCGTGTCAAAGATTTGTGATAGATACTCTTGTTTCCCGATCTCCCTTCTTTATTCTCTTTACTGGTCTGTATATTGATCCCCTAGATATGTTACAACTCTTATCAATTAATAGTATGGACAAGCAAAGAAGTATAGACGTGAATCTGGTTCATTAATATGGAATTTAAGTATATTCATAAAATGATGAATGAGTAACATGGTACAACTTCAAAAACAATATATGACAGATAGTCTGTCTCTAATTCGTCAGAAGCTGCTATTCTTACCTTAATGATGAGTTTATGAATCTAATCAAACTAAACACTTAGGGAAAAAAACAAGTGGGGTACTTTGATCATCACCATACAATTAGTGAATTAGATGATCAATAAAACACGAAATTAACAAGTGTTTTTCATTATTGCGAAGAGGGTTAGTTTTAGCAGAATGTTTGGTGAATCTGATGAGCAAGTTCTTCAGCACTGAGCTGGCATTGAATCCCAATCTGGCAAAGGCAAACAAAAACAACTCCAAATGATTAGGGTTTTTTGTTTCTGATAAAAAATAATTGAAGTTTGAAATTAAAGTGGTCGAAATGATTTGAAATTTGGTTTGAGAGAAAGAAGTAATAAATATTTCTGAAACATAAAGACAAAAAAAAAGGACTGGTGATGAGAAAGGCAGAAAAATGCATGTGGGCTTGAATTCAAAATTTTCAGTAATCAGAGAGAATCGCCATAGATATATACGTACTTTATTATACTGAATTCTGGGTAGTTCTACAGTAGTATTATTAGTAGTTTCCCAGTTCATGCATATATTGGGTCTCCAATAAATGCTCTTTTTATGTGTATATATATATATTTTATAACCAAAATAACCTATAAGCTATGCCGCCTTCAAATGTTACCTACACCTAGATTAACCTAAACGAAAGGTGAGATGTGAAATCCCTGGTTAAGACTAATGTACATAGTTTGAGAATTGGCACTCAACATAACCTTGTCATACTATATACCTAGCTAGCTCCTACATAAGTCAAAATGCATGTCTATAGAAAGTAAAATAGGTAGCTAGTAAGATCATTTATGCAAGATGGGTACCACTTATATGAAGGGGACCAAGAAGCAACCTTTAGACCAACAAAGACAAAGATGCTTCACCTAGTTCAACGCAAACCTAACATATTTATCTACTTAGGTAATGTACACCTATATATATATATATAAAGCTACCATGCAAAATATAATATTGCCTCGAATCGTAAATTAATCACAGTTATATGTCGTTTTAAGTTTTCTAGACCAATAAATGAACAATAATTAAAGGAGATGTTCTTGAAATTTGGTTTTAGGTCAAAAATCTTTGTTGTTGGTTCAAAAGATGATTGGATGTTAAATAAGTATTAAGATTAAGAAAAACTTTATAAAATCTATGTTATTTAATAGTTTGATGAAAAACTATGTTAGTGGCTAAAACGACAAGTAATTATGATTGGAGGGAGTGTGTTAACTTTACCTTAATGGTGAAGGAATTGAGCACCATGTCTTGATCAAGTGGGTTGATGTTAAGTTGAAGGATCTCAAAGGAAAGATCCTCTAGAGCTGATATCATCTTCACAACCTGACCTGCAATCTTCTGAGATTTAGTCTTTAAGACCAAATTAGGGCCTGAAAACTTAACCTCCACCTCAGCCACGGCCGATTTCGAGTTGGCCACAAGCTCATTGGAGTTGTCATTGATGGAGGATGTGGAAGAAGAGCACGGTGATGATGGCGGTGGTTGGATCCTACAGGGCCTACTGTAAGGGCTACTTGGCTGAGGTGTCCTTGGGCACATGGGAAGGTTGATTAGCCTTGGGCTTAGAGGTGGTTTTCTAGGGCTAAGTGCTATTGGTGAGGGTCTTGGACTTGAGGCAATGTTAATCCTTGGGCTAAGTACTTCACTATATGCTTTTCTTTGCTTCTTGGCCTCAAGGGACTGGAGGATTTGCTGCAGCTCACTTATGTAGTCCACAACTCCTCCAATTATGGATGCTTGGTCTCCCTAAATAGATTAAAATAACATACAATATATATGAATCATATATATACTATAAAAAGAAGACACACTAGAAATACCATGCAGACTTGGCCATCTACATATATATATTTTTGACCAAATTAACTTTTAGAAATCAAAGCTAGTTATATAAATGATCTAGCTAGTGAAATGAAGTGTTATAAGTGGGTAGGGAGCAAGTAAATAGAAGATGGTGACATATATAATAATACGAGAATTGCCTAAGATAGATAGATATATAGATAGACAGATAAAGAGATAGATAGATAGAGTACTCGTTTAACGTAGAAGCAAGGCATGAGAGCGCGGAGAACGGACAAGTGGTCATTCATTTGTTTTCTCCGGTTCCTTTCGACGGTTATGTGACACATCTTCTCCCCTTTGGGTGAAACAAGTCCTTCTTGAGCATCGTTCAATCTCCTCCTTTTATTCCCCGTGTGAGAAGCAGGAGAAGCAATAGTAGTAGTAGCACCGGCAACAGCAAGCAGAGTAGGAGATGGAGGAACGGGTGCCGGAGAAGAGGTAACCTCCTCCAAGCTCTCTAAGATACTAAAGAGATCATCAGCATCTCCAAAGTCAGGATCATCGAACCAGTTGCATAAACTATCACTCATATTTCCAACTTTCTCTCTTTTGTAGTTTATGTGTGAAGGACTTCAAAAAGTGAATGAGAAAGAAAGAGAGAGTATGTATGGTGTATTATACACTATGCAGTGGTGGCCTGGTGGATGAAAATGTTGAAAGGGACTGAAGTAGCAATCAACGTCATGGAAAAGCAAAGATGTGTGTTTCTATCTTACCGTTAAAAGGATGGCCAGAAATTTCGGGCGAGGGATATCAATATCACCATGTATGTACGCTACAGCAACCGATTTTACCCTCTTTCTCTTTCTCAAATACCCAACAACGGAGAAGAGAATAGGGTTTCTTCTAACCTAACTCATCTCCACAAGAGAGATTCAAACCACTTATATATATTAATTTTTAAATATAAAATATTGGATTTTTGAGGTGATAGACTCTATGCAGCTGCATTTACTCAGGCCTCAGGGCTCTCCTTTTATGTACACTACTTTCCTTGCGCGTGCTATCACAACTGCTATAAATTAAACAGCCCCGTCTTAATTCAAAATATACGATTCAAAATTATATATTACGCAATAATTATTATTAAACATATTTAGTAATGATATAATTAGGGGGCTAAACGGGCCTACGGGTTTGGGTCGGGTCGCAACTAGGGTTAGGGTAATAAACAAGCTTGGTTATAAGCGGGGTATTTCGGGTTGGTTTGGGTTGGATATCAATTGTTCGGGTTAAAACGGGTTATCAAGTAACCTTGGTTTTTGGGTTATAATGTATCCGTTTAATTCGGTTTTACTTCGGGTAGAGGTGTCAATTGGGGCGGATCAACTGGAATCGAAGTCGGACCAGTTTATGTACGGGTTGATGTCGGGTTGGGTCAAACCCCGTTTGATTGCTTAATATCTTGATTCGGGTCGGTTTTGGGTCGGGGTGTATCCGGTTTACCGAGTTAGGTCGGGTAGCTCTTAGATATACACTTTTTTCATTAATCAAAATGTATGACAATAATCTGATCCGGATTCAAAGTTATAGGAACCCCGATCAAGATACGATCTGGATTACTTGATCCGGTCCTTTAGGCCTCTTACTTGATGACATCTTCACCTACCAATCCACTTCCCGAACAACCATTCACTGTCGACTTGGACACCCGTCGTCCAACTCTTGTGATCCTTGCGACATTTGACTTCGCACCAAGTTAATTCGCTCAACCTTTCCTCTTAGTTCAAGGCATGCTTCGTCTATTTCTTATTTATTTCATTTAGACATTTGGGGTCTCTATTGTATTATGTCAACCTCTGAGATTTCTACTTCCTTACTATTGTTGATGATTGTTTTCGTTCTTTTAAATATGACCTATAGATATCCGCCTACTGGTGGTAGAAAAGAGTATTGAATACTTTGTCTTTCGATTGAAACTTTCCTAACTAAATGATGCTAGAAGGTACCCTTTTAATGCTATCGACTCGCAATCTTTTCTTCTATTGGTGGGCCTCAAAAAGGAATGTTAGTCAAAGCCTTAAAGTAGTTGTCTTTCTAATTGGGTTTATCTTATAACAAGCGAGGCTCAATTTCATTCGATTATGTTTCTTAGTTTCAACCCAACTTAATACTATTGTCAAAACCTTGAAAACTTAGAAGTGATAATGTCAAATAATTTTTGTACCTTAAACCTGTGTCAAGGGTTTTTGTTAGAAACGTCGTCTACCTATATTATTTTTACAATATAAATTTTATGTTATATTATTTTTATGATTTACAATATTTGTATTTTTTTTTATCTAAACCGAATGGTTTTAATATTTTCATTAGTCTCCATAAATAAAATGCTAACCAAATTTGAAATTCCGTGTACTGTTTTTAAGAAAACAATAAAAGTACATTAAGTTATTTGATATTTATTAGTGATTCTTTATAAATTATTTATTATACATTATTTGGTTACAAAATACATTAATTAAAATTTTCAAATATATGAAATACATATAGTTAAATTATTATCAAATAAGTGTATAATATTGTCGAAATGATAGTTTGACTAGCTTTAAAATATTGTGTTAAATATGTATGTTTATTAATTATAACATGCTGATATTAAATTGAATTTTTTTTTATGAGTATAGTCTATCTATATAATAACCGTAAATTTTCTTTCCCTTCAAAGTTGGATGTACAAATTTTCCAAGAGATTATATAAACCATGTCGTTTAATCGTTTATTAGTGTAAAGGTTGGTTGATTGAATAAGAAATAATCATTCTTGAGTGTTATTTGCTTATTCTCAAAGGCCTAAAGGAGTTTGTTCATCATATCTTAACTCACGTTTTATATTCTTCAAATTCGTCCACCCCACAACAATAATCGTCCCCGATCACACACTAAATCAATCCCCAAAATTGAGTCCATAGAAGAGATAAGTCATTGCTAGGACGTGTAAAATTGACCCAAACCAAAAAAAGGGACCGGTCCGGACCGGTTTTTTCTCGATCCGGTCCCGTTCTATTGTTTTTGGAAATTTCGGTTCCGGTAAGGAAACAATTTTTTTTTTTTATAGATTTAATTCTATAAATTTTTTTTAAAAATCATATATTTTTTTTACATATAATAATTTTTTTTAGTTTTCTCAAAAATATTTTTAATTTATTTTATTTTAACTGGTACAGACAGAATCGTAAGGGTTCGGTCCGCAGTCCAAGTTTTTGAAAATTCCAGTCTACTTGTTCAGATTGGGACCAAGATCGGACCGGATGCACATCCCTGACTCATCGCTAAGTGAATCTTCTTTGCTTGGAACGTAGTCCAGAGCACATCAATGACTGTATCATCAAAGTCCTTGACAAATTCAAAATGTCTACATTTAAGCAATCCAATATTCCTCTAGAAGGTCACATTGACCTAACTAAATTAACTTTTATGTCCTATAAGGAGGCACCTTACATGAAATGAAGTATATACCCTATGATACTACAATTGGTTCAGTCATGGATATTATATAGATCTAAATTAATTTATTCAAATAAAATGTAAATAATGTTATGAGAATAACTTCATTTGATTGTCACGTGCATAAGACATTTGCTTGTCATACATCAAACGGGATTGTCAATATTGTTGATTGTCACGTACTCAAGACTTCACCTTATCACACATCGAACGAAGTCTGTTTGACATGATTGATTTTACTATCACATTTTGTCATCAACACCTTGAATCACATGTAGTAAAGAAAGGTTCAAACTTAACTTTCACATTTTACAAAGAATAGTTCAAAGACTACCATAACTCTCATAGCTAAACATTCAAGAAACTCATATATAATTATCAACATCATAAATCAATACATTGAGGCTCTTCATACCTAGAACAAATTAAACTTCCACACATACTTTGGAATAAAATCAAAACTTTATTATCAAAGAATTGCGAACTAGCCGATCGGCCACCATACAGTTCTTGCGTCAGATATTGAAATTTTCAAATATATGAAATATGAATGAAAAATCCTAAGGCTAAAAGCATTATTTATAAGGAGGTATCTAACTTAAACCTCCTAGCTAGGGTTTGCTAACATATACTAAATTTATTAAATCCTATTTAATAAGAATGTTTAAGGCATATAACTACAAAACAAAAACTTATATATGACAGGCTAAAAGATATCTCAAAGTAAAAGGAATAAAGGAGTATAAGATAAACGTCCAAGAAAATGTTTTGGACCTAGTCGATCGGTCTGGTGAGTCCAAGTCGATTGGCCTTCTCGTAAACTCAACATCTAACAACATTGCAACACTTCAGTACAATTGGTTTTCCCATTGTTGTTGTTGGAAAAAGAAAACCCTCAAGTACTACTTTAGAAGTTACTTTGAAGATCTACAACTTTGTAGTTGACATGAAAGTTCAAATCTGTCAACTTTTGGGGCTAAATCGACCGACTACAAATGTCATGCTTTCACGACTTTGGATAACTTAAGTTTTAACCTTGATTTCCTTGATTGAATGAAGGTATAATGTGTATAACAAGCATTCTTCCAACAATAACTCTATTTTAACTCCAAGAAGGATTATAATGATTACATTATCATAAACGTCCGAGTAGATTAAGAATGATGTTGAAAAATGACATTGAAAAATGTAATGCAAATTGATACTAACTGTTCAAAGTATGGATAAGAATGATGTTGAAAAACGTCCGAATAGATTAAGAATGATGTTGAAAGATCTACAACTTTGTAGTTGACATGAAAGTGCAAATTAATACTAACAGAAGGAAATCTGTCAAAATTTAATGGAAATTGATACTAATTGTTCAAAGTATGGATAAGAATGATGTTGAAAAATGACGTTATCACCATGTCAGTTACTAGTGTAAAGGTTGGTTGATAGATTAAGAAGAAATTCATTTCTTTAGTGTTATTTTCTTATCCTCAAACAAAACCCAGACTTGGGTGCGAAGTCGAATCCAAGCTTATAGGTTAAAAGGAGTGTTCTCTACGTGAAAATCCGAAAGTGCGAAGGAGCATCAATCCCAAAGTGAAATTAGGTTAAAGAGATTGAAGTTTAGGAATTTTTGAGAGTGAGACGTATAAGAGAGTTTGCTCATCATATCTTGACTCCTTTCAATGTGAAGTATTATGTATTATACAACACAAGAAGTAGCAATTTTGTCTTGTGGCTGGAAAAGAACATTAATGCCTACATGGGTAATGAAATTTAAGCAGCCATGTATTAGACAACATCTCAGGGTAGGTTAATTTGCACAGTTTTGGATCCAAGTGATGAGGAAAGGCAAGAAATTAAAGGACAGGAGCAGTGCATGATTTATCATCTGCAAATGCATGGTGATGATTACTACTTGAGTCTGTAAGAATTTAAAGAAAACTTTTGTTCAGAAAATAACTAACAATCACCATAAATAAGAATGTTAAATGAGATGATGAAAATACAAAGCTAGAAACTGAAATATGCGCAGAGAGAGAGGAGTACTACTGACCCAGAAATGAATCAAAAAAACTCATAACATAAAAGTAATGCATATTGCAGGATATACACTTGAATTCTAACTGTTTTGGCAATCATGAACCCCATATATAATATATTACTGTGATAATCAATGTTTATAACAATCCATGGCAGCTTTTCAAGCTCTCTCTCTATACAATCATGCATCCCAGTGGCCAAATTTAAAGGATGAGTCTTTAACCTTTATTTCTGCCCATCTAATTATGAGCCACCTACCGTTTGTCTTCGCCGTTATGTACAAATCTATATATATATATATATATATATATATATATAAAAGTGGAGATAATCTGAAAGTAGGTAGGTAGGAAATGTGGGGATGAGGGAGCGGAGACGTCGAAATTTGGGAAATGAAGGAATGAATGCAGGTCAGAGAAATTTAAATGTGCAGACACGGTATCTGCGTGCCGCAACAACGCCTTCACCAATATTCAACCAATATATATACTATTATATGTATGCCGGCCAATTACAAAAATTACTGCTCTAGTTATAATTATTTAACCTGTCTTCTTAAATTTCAATTTAGAAATGAAGAGATGCCAAACAATCCTGTCTGTTTCTCTACGTCAATCCATGCAGGCTAACCCTTAATTGCCTACCCTACCCATTCACTATCCTTATTATTTCAGATTCTCTGATTATGTTCATCATATCACTCGTCTTTATATTTCTCATAAGACTCCTTTTCCTATTTGCAGCCTCCTATTTACTAAGATATCAACTAATTCCTATTGTTAAGGAGATTCAAGTTTAAATCTCCCTATGCATGTATGATTTAGGTATTGAGTCACATAACACGGGTTTTATATGTTTGTACGAGTACGCATGGTATATTAGATTCGTTATCACTTTATAATTGATATATATAGTGTTAATATGTCTTGAATTGAGCTTATCTTTTATTTGATCATGTCTTATACTTGACGTCCAATTATAACCAATGGTTTAGTTACTATATATATTGTAGCTTTCCTTGATAACGTAGGATAATCGAGGATAACCTAGCTATCATCCTCTCGTATGTACTCTGAAATTCCTCAAAAAAATCTCTTTAAAAGTGGACGTGGTCATTATTGGATGAACCACTATAAATTCTATGTGTGTTGTCTTTTCTTGTGTTGTTGAATTATGTTTTTTTTTCCAATAATTCCGCACAATAAACTGGTATAAGAGTTTTGGGTTCTTTGATTTTCTGTTATCTGGGAGAAATATGTCTTCTTTCAACACAAAGATCGACAAGTTCACAAGGATGAGCCGCTTTAGTGTGTCACTGATGAAGATGCGAGCGTTGCTGAAACAATAGAACTTATGTTGGCCGTTGTCAAGGAAGGAATCCAATAAGGAAAAAGGTGATGCTGTTGAGATGGACGCTCAGGAGGATAAGACACGTTCGACCATCATGTTACATCTCGCATATGATGTCTTATGTGAGGTTTTGGATCAGGATATCGCAGTCAAATTGTGGTTGAAGTTGGAGAGCCTCTACATGACGAAGTCTCTCACCAACAAGTATGCTTCTAAAGCAACGTTTGTTCAACATGTTATATGTCAAAAGTTGTTGAGTGCCCAAGGGTCACATCCAATAGAGAGAAGTTAATCTATGTATTAACTAATGCATCTGGTATGTTTGTGAGGATTAAATTTAAGGTGGAGATTTGTTGATATACCTTTAATTGGAGTTATCTTTTGTTTGGACCAATTTTATCCTTGGCATCCAAGTATAACCTAGGATTTGGTTATTCTTTATATTGTATATTTTTCTCTGCCTCCATAAAAACCTTATTAACTTGGATAATCTGAAATAACCTAGTTATTTTCCTTTTATTTGTACTTTAAAATTTTAAAATAAATTTTTTTTCAAAGTGAACGTAGTCATTATTGGATAAATCACTATAAATTATATATACTGCCTTTCTTGTATGTTGAATTTTATTATATCTCAATAATTCCGCAGAACACATAATTTTACATGTCTGCTCAAATATAAACATCTGACTCAATTAACACTTAACTACGTATCTTAAAAACTACATAACCCAAAACGTAGGAGAAACTCTTAATACTATTTATTAATGTGGATGTAGTATTCCAAAATGATATGCATGTAATGAAGTGGATTATTTTAAAGTATTAATTAAGAAAGCTTGTTGTTATTTAAAATTTTATATATTGTGCACTTTCTAAGATGTTTACAAAACAAATTGTATAAGACGAGAAATAAAGTAATTTCTCTAAATTTTATTAAGCCTTACGAAATACTATAAATGATAACTCGGAAACGTACACACGTAAAATACACGAGGCTTCTACAAAATCGTCCGTGTCTTTACCAAATTAGTTTAGTGCCCTTACTTTGGAAATTTTGCTTTTACCTTTGAGCATATAATAATTAATTTTATAATTTTTTAACAATTTTATGTAATAGTTTTATACTAATATTTTCATAATTTATGTAATTAAACTAGTTGATACTTTATACTTTTTAGATCCAGGAATTTTCTAGTCTGTGGATGATATTGTCGAACTTTATAATTTCTCAGAACATATTTTTAAATTATCCATATGTTAAACTCTGAAAAACAATAATAATTATTTACTAGTTATTATGAATGGTCATTTCAAAAGCTTATATAGCTTCATGATTTGATAACTTGTCATTTTTTTTTTACTCTTTTTTTTTCAATACTTATTATTTGAAATTTAAAATTTTCTTTTATAATATTTAGTCTTATAGGTATTATTAATACTCAAATTTTTTTAAAATACTATCTTTTCATTTATTATTTGTATTTTTAAAGCAATATTTCATATCTTCTCATACAATTCTCTACATTTTACCATCGTTTATGTATATTTTTTTAAAAATACTATGCATCATTAAATATTATAATTTTTACTTTTAGATTTTTTTATATGTTTATTTTTACCCTAATAACATCTATTAAGAAACGAAGGGAGAAGGGAGTAATACAATTAGGGTAAAATCTAAAACAGTTTGAAGTATAAGGTCACAATCTAAAATCTAAAGGATATAATTCTGAAAAAATATAAAGTCAAGGAACATCTTCCAGAATTTAAAATTCAGAAAATATTACAAAATATCCACTAAACTTCCAACATTATATGCAAATCTTGTATTTATTACATTAATTATAAACTTGACACGTTAATTTAAATAAATTTCAAACTGACTCTTTGCTCTTTTTTATTGATTTATTTTTTCTCTTTCTAGATGTAGATGAATTATAGACGATGAAAATACGACAAGATTTTGGATTTGTGATCAACCTTGAAAATTTTATTCCTCAATCAATATTAAACTAGAAAAACAAGCATTTAATATTAACCAAATCGTAAATTATCATGCCCAAGAATTCTATAGGGGACACGCCTTTTATTGGTCTATGAACCGTCAAGTTTCTACCAAGATTTCTGTGAAACTAACTTATTAAGATAATACGGAGTAATTGGACTTGGTATCTAAAATATGCGGTATAAAGTTGAAATCTTCTTTTATTGATAAAAATGGAGTACCTATTAATTACAGAGAAAATAGAACAAAGATATGTCGTTGTCCATATGATATGTGTCTTATGTGACCACCAATACGAAGATCTCGAACATCTATTCTAAATGCACCATCACCAACCAAGTTGTTAGAGTGACTAAGAACATTTTCATAAACAAAATGATTCTAAATTAATTAAAAAGGTGTTTGTTTGGTGCCTGAAATGAAAATGTAGAGGTTTAATATGTGATTAGTGTAATTATTTTTTTCCTAACCATTTTCCTTCTACCACGCTAATCAATAGAACACTAATATTTTAGATGGTCCTCTACCTTTTAGAATCACCAATGACCTAGTCTATTATTATAATAAAAATGAAAAGGAGGCGAAATATTATAAACACAAGAATTATACTAATCACAATATGTGCACAAACCATATTAATCAAACGAAAAAAAATATAAAATGGGAAAGCCAATATCATTTTTTTTTTTACTTCAAACAAAACTCTTAGGGGTCGTTTGATATCGATACCTTAAATAAATATCAAGTATGGGTATCAGATATGGGTATCAAGATTGATATTTATATCCTTGTTTGGTTTGTTGCAGTATGTATATCAGATATCAGAAACATCAAACCCTAATCAGATTTTGAATCCAATCCACCAAAAAACAAACCCTAATCAGATTTTGAATCCAATCCACCAAAAAACAAACCCTAATCAGGTTTACGAGAGTAATTGGCTTGCAATGAAGAAGTCTCATCTCCGGTTGTTGAGCATTTCGTATCAGACAAGGCTTACACAAGAAAGGGAAATTGCTAGACATGGTACAAAACGGTCAAAGTTTAACAAGGAAGAAAATACGTATTTGCCCCGGTCGGCGGTCCTTGCTCCGGTCAGCAACGAGATATCGTAAGGAAGGAGAAGAGAGTTTTGGATGAGTACAAGAATATGATATGGGAGGACATCAAGGTCGCTAATAGCAGAGAAGTCGAGTTTTGCAATCTTGTCCGCAACCGTATTGATTTCCCTAAAAATATTTATGACATTTCTTGTTCCTTGTAATATTTGTGGTTTATCAAAGCTAATTCGTATCGATGCTCTAGATTAATCTATCTCTAAGGATATACATTTTTTCCTTTATAAAAATTTAATGACAAAATTAAACATATGTCCGTTAGCACCATTTATAAACAAGTCTTGAAGAGGTAGAAAGTCCTTTAAGAAGAAAGTTAATGCAGGACGAATGAGACAAATTTATAGCACATCGGGTGGACCCATTACCTGAAAGCTTCATTCATTATATTTTTCTTTAACATATCATTCATTGGCACCACGAAATTTTTGAGTGAAAATTAACTCCCAACATTAAAACCCTCCTCCCCTTTCTCTATAATAACAATGGATTTTTATATTTGTACATTACAATATTTTTTGCGATCAAACACAGACAGACTTTCATCACACTAACTACCGTCTTCATCCTCAAAATAAACATACTCTCTTATGTCTTT
The DNA here is from genome assembly GCA_002319775.1 of Fagopyrum tataricum. NCBI lineage: Eukaryota > Viridiplantae > Streptophyta > Magnoliopsida > Caryophyllales > Polygonaceae > Fagopyrum > Fagopyrum tataricum. The sequence continues at coordinate 16,026,330 of CM008282.1, read as the reverse complement.
GCTCTATAAATATCAGTCACAACATTAGTTTAGGGTTTTCCGTATATGAACATATAATGTGCCCAGTGCAACACATTGCGATATCTCTGAGCCCTTGGCGTTCGTTGATGACGCCCAAAAACTTGAACTTCAGTGTGCCAACGTTTAATTCATAATATATACGTTGATCCGAACGTTGTCCAGTTGTCATAATTATATTTAGTGGTATTAAAAACTTGAACTTCAGTTACAACCTTTAGGTTCTTCGATCATAGAGAGAAGTTGAGCTTGGTTCATGACAATACCGAAGAATACGATATTAGTCATGAAATAATGATGGCTTAACAAACGTGGGTTGTGTAAGTTTCGCTTTACATGTGTACGCTATGGAGAACCTAGGAAGAAGAAAGATGTTGATATTGAGTCATCAAGTAGCCGAGTTGATAGGTCGAGAAAAATTGAATGTTTATTTGAACCAGAGGGTTCATGCCAACACTGAATTGATTGAGAGAAAAGAGTGAAGAAAAGAATATTTGCTCGAGGAGTTACTACTGGTTGAGTTGATTGATCCCATTAGTCGAGACGATTGATCACATTTTATGTGCACATGACTACATCTTCCAAATGCTACATTTTGCACCAAGTCAAGTCAATCCATAGTGTTTATCGAGCCGACAGACCCCACATCAGCGTTAGATTGGAAGATCTATATTTGCTTTCCCTTCTTTTTATTCTCCCTTAAAGATAATGTTAGTTGAAAGCTAGAGTTAGATCTAATAGATTTATTTTTCTTTAAGATATGGTTTAGTAGGATTAACCTCAAACCCTAAGAGGATTAGGTTAGACTCCCTCCCTATAAATATAGCTATTTAACAATTAATTTTCTTATTCATTTTTCATTCTAGAATTTTCCCCGGAGCAATTATAGCATTCATTTATCGAATCGATGTTTCCCCATAGATCGACTCGATCGGTACTAGGACTTTCGTTTTTCTTTTTGAAGCGCCAGTGGCGTAGGGCGACCGGGCCAAGACAAGTCAAAACGGATTTGATGTTAGCTTCAAAATTGACTAATAAAGAAAAAAATTATGTAATGTTTTGTTAATTTCTTTTGTTCAAGAGTTCGTTCAACTTGACTTTTGTCTATAAATTATATGATGATTTATATCCTTTGATTGTGTGGCTTAATATAGACGTTGTGATAGTTTAGGGTTTGTCTATTGCAAGATGCGAGAGCCATACATGAAATTATTTTTATCCAATTTTTTCCTTTATAGTGTTAATTGCAAGATGCAAAGGTTGCATAATTTATACTTTTCATTTCCATCAAGATGCCAGACCTACGCATGATTGTTTCCTTCATAGCACGATTATATATGTTTTTTGATATGACTATTATCAGTTGAGATTGATTATACATTGTTGTGGTAATTCATATTTTGGAAACCTTTCTCATCAACATATGATTGATGTTAATCCTTGATCTCCCTGATATTGAATCATGTGATAAAACCCTTTTTCTCTCCCACGTCGCTACCAATCGAGTTGACTAATACCCATAGATCGACTTCTTGGGTTTTTGTTTTATGCCGGTATATTTCCACTTGATTCATATACTTCTTCTCTTGTTCGAGTTGACTTCCCTTCTCCGTCAATTCAATCCCTTGTCTTTATTTTTTTATTTGTTTATTTTACAAGCTTTACTTTTAAACATTCAAATCATTACACTTTTTTCCGTGTTTGATCCTGACCCTATAGTACGATTGAGTCTAGTACTTATTTGCGAGATTTAAGACATAAGCATCAACCCCCATCAAGGGTCAATCCAATAAACAATCTATTTTAGAAGAAACGAGATTACTATAACAGTTTTAGGAGATGTCCTCAAATAGATGAAGTATTATTCTATTGAAATCTCATGCATCCGAATTCCATACATTTACCAAACTTATTTTTGTACGTCATTGTCATGGATATGCCATATAAGATGAATGTGTAAGTTTTAATCTTTGGGTCATGACAAGGTTGGAATATGAGTCTTAGATCTTGGTGAGTGTCAATTGTAACATCATTTAGTCTTTAGAATTATGCATTTTCATATCCATATAGTTTTTATATGCTTCGTTTTAGTGCATAAAGCTCCATCTTCATATTTCGGTGTCTATTTCGGTTTATTTCGTGTTTCAGGGTTCAAGGCCATTTATGAAGCATAATGGTATGAAAATAACAAAGCACAAGGATTCAATCTTCCTTGGAGGGGAGAAGACACGGAAACATCAAGATCGAGTGAAGATTGAAAATGCCAAGTGGAAACCATTGGAGTTAGATTCCATTTTACTATGACCTCTGAGAGATTCCATATTTCGACCATCTCCCCTTTGGAATTTTACATTTGTGGCAACCGCAAAGTTGTAGATCTTTGAAAGAGCTTCGAAAGTAGTATTCATGGCTCACATAGTTCCAACCAAAGTCGGAGAATACACATTTTCATCAAGATCGAATAAATATTGAAGAAGCCAAGTTGAAATCATCGGAGTTAGATGCCATTTTATGACGACCTATGAGAGATTTCATATTTTGACCATTGGAGTTGGATACCATTTTATGACGACCTATGAAGATTCTATATTCATCCATCTTCCCTAGAGTTGGAGAATAAACGGAAACATAAGAATCGATTGAAGATTGAAGAATTCAAGCGAAAATCATTGGAATTAGATGCTATTTTATGATGATTTGTTAGAGATTCTATATTTCGACCATCATCCCTTTGGAGTTTGACCTTTGTGTCAACTGCAAAGTTGTAAACTTTTGAAAAATCTTCGAAAGTAGTATTCACAAGTCATGTAGTTCCAACAATAGTAGCAGGAAAGTCAGTTTTACTAAACAATAAAAAAAGGTGTCAAACAACGCTGCCATGCGGCATGCTAGACGATCGATGAAGCCATCTCTATACCGTCTCAAAGCTGTCTAGAATTTCAATGAGCTTCGACTTTTGCTAATTTAATTCCCATACGGGATGCTAGGCGGCTTCTTGCCTACGCTAATGATCCGAATAATATCTTTTCAATCTTATCTTTGGAAATATATTATTTTATATCTTTTGGATCCAATTTGTACCCTATATAAACACATGTATCAACCCTAGTTTTGTATCCACCATCATCGATCATCCACCCTCTCTCATCCTCTCATCCCGAGACTGTCAAGTAGTTCTAAAGTAGATTTTAATTCCCCTTTTGAAGGATTTCCTTTTTGTGTTGGAACCGAACTTTGTGAGTTTGTTTATGTCATTTCTATATTTAATAAATACTATTTTACATTCAATCATGTCTGGATAATATATCTCTTGATCTAAGGATTGGATGATCCGTATAATGGTTTGATATGTTATTGCATATATGATTTGTAAATTGAGATTGTGATATTGCTTCTTTTCAAAGTACTTCGTTTTCATGTTTTATTTAGCTTCGAAAGAAGTTTTGTTTATAAAGGATTTAGATAAAAGAGCTTGTCACTAAATTAAAATTGAGTTTTTTTTTTATTGAAAAACACTTGGCTTAAAGGATTAATACCTACCTTTTACCTTGAGAATTTCTAACTGATAGGTCAAAAGGGAAGGTTTTCTTTGTCTTTTTCGGATTTTAAATTTCTTAAAGTGTTTTCCTATATACTTGACAAACCGCCAAATTGATAGCTAGTCAAGTTGGATGACACGGTCTTTGTTTGTCTATGCCAAATGATGAGCCTCATATATGTAATATTACTTCAATTCTTTATAGTGGGAATTCTTTTTTCTTAGATGACCTCCTTCCATTATTTTCCTACATTAATCATTGCTTCCTTTGTTTTCCCTTCTTACCAAAACTCCCAAAAGATATATTCTTCTTCAAGTTTTTTGGCAATGTCATCCTTGCAGATAGGGTTTACGACACTCAAGTTTTTGCACCATTACCGGAGAGTGCAAATAGTTTTGGTTTTTTTTTATTCTGATAGCCATTTATTCTACAAGTTGGAATCCTAAAAGATGAATGATGGATGACACTGATATACCGCATACATTAAAATCAAAGATAGATCCTAAAAGTCCATTCGCACCCATGCTTAGGTGCTTTCAAACGACTAAGTTGGAATTTTATTCTAAGTGCTGAAACTATAGGATTCATTTAGCGAAGCACATTTAGTGATGGACAAGATGAAAGTCCAAACCTTTGAAAACATCATGAACACGATCAAATTCGGTAATATTTTAGAAGATACCATGAAAATGCTAGCATTCGTATTTTTTCTAGATAGTAGAGCCAACACCTTCTTTGAAAGAAACGACAAGGTCTCTAAGAGTTCTAGAGTGAAGACACCATCTGGAGTTGGTGCAAAACGTCGGAAGAAAGTGACCGATGCAGAAATGTACAGTGAACACCTTGCTCTAGTAGGATAAACAAGCCAGAAAATGTTGATGTTGTTCGAGGCTGAAGCTGCAAGTTCTGCTGCACCGCAGGAGAAGTTTACCGTCCATGCAATGGATGTTCTTGAAGAAATGGTGACGGAGGGCTTATTGGTTGAGGAATCCATTCTATGGTGTTTTCTACAATCTAGTTAATGAACGAGTCATTTAGACAAATGTTCATCACCATTCCTCGACATTCTGCGAGGCTAGCATTTCTGAAGTATCAATACACTGAAGTGAAGGGCGTCAGTCCATGATTGGGTGCTAATTCTAGTGATGCCACATGCTGCTTAGTTTTTATTATTTGAGAACATGTTTGGATTATGTTTGTTTCTCATTTTCATGTTTGAAGACAATGATGTTCCCTTATTAGTTTCATGGATCTCTTGTTTGCTTGTATCAAATGATTATCCGTTCGGATTTGTTTATGTCATATTACAATGTTGTGTTATGTGTTTTTTTTATTTATTATCGAGCAGGATCTTAATGCTATGTGTTGTACAATTGCTTGCAGAATTCAACAAGAGGGCTAAAAGATGCACAAAAAAAAAAACTGTTGTGTATGAACTTGTGGCTAAAGATGAATTGCTCTCTGTCGTCTGTGTATTAAATCACTCACATACACAAGGAACCATGCTATGATTTAGAATTTATGGGGTACAAGTGGATGCGCTAAGTAATGGATGCAAAATCGGGGATCAGATGTCTCAGAGCCTTTCGGATGGAGCCGTAAGTGCTGCTAAGGTTATGTAACGACTTGGAGACAAACTACGGACTCAAACCAGGGCATGACATGACTATTTTGAATAAAGTGGGTATTCTGTTATACACTTTAGCTCTCGGGATATCAAATCGAGATGTTTGTGAGAGATTTCAACGATCCGGGGAAACAATCAGTAGAATGATACATGAGGTCCTCAATGCAATCACAAGGAGGTCACGGGGGTACTCCAGACTTGCACGGGAACTTCTACAACCATGTGACCCCACGTTTTCCACTACCCCCAAGCAAATATTGGAAAGTGATAAGTATCGTTGCTTCGAGTTATTGTAATGTTTGCCTTAATTCATTAGTGGTTATTGAATTGGTAAAAATGTGACAAACTTGATATGTACCTGTAACTGCTGGGATACATTGGTTGCATTGATGGAACACACATAGAGGCAACGATCCCTGCTAAGGAACAATTTTCATATAGAAAAAAGTCATAAGTGCAGCTAGGTAATAGATAGGTGGCAGTCAATACCTTGACAGCCAGATCTTTGGCCTGGAGCAGCCTCATAGCAGCACAATACACTGGTCTTTTGGTGTCATCTGTTATCTGTTAAATGCATAGAGCACTACCAGAGCTTTAGACATGTCCTTAGAAGACGAACTTCGGACAACACAAGATAAGGTCAGGGGAAGCCAAAACAATTTCATCTTTGCAATGTGAAGTGGCATCGACACAAACATATACAAGGTATCAAGGCAAAATAGACAAGAGTGAAAGATGGTGTGTCAACAAATAATCCCATCTTTTCACGCCAAAATATATGACCAGTTTCCCAATAATATATTATAATCTTCTTATTCATAAAAAAAAACCTTATAATCCTTCATTTTTCCTAAAAATAATTATTAAGAGCTGCAACATTAGTCATGAAAAACCTTATTCAATCCAAAATCACGGTCTGTGCCCAAGAAATTGCACACACGGTCCAGGAATATTATGCCACATCATTTCCCCAAATTACACAAATATACCTCCTTTACATTAATTAAGCATACAAAAAAAATATCTTACCTCTGAAACCCATTGTCCGAGTACCAATTCCACACACAGATCTTTTTTCAGGAATATTATGCCACATCAGAAAGAGTTATACCTCTGAATTTTGTATAATACTAGTTTCTTTCTCCTTGTTTTCCTGTAAAGAATCCTTTAATTTAAATTATCCTTCATACATATGCAACCACTTGTGATCTCATCTCAATTCTTCATATACAGTAATCCATCTTCATAGTCAGTTCAGCAAATCAGAAAGGCACCCCTTCTTAGTTCTTATTGTTGTAATGCATTTGAGCCCTTCTTACTGTCTTCAAATAAACCAAAGGGCTAATTATGTATTTGAAGCTTGGTTATCTCTTTCTGATTTTGATATCCAAACATATCAGAAAGGCACCCTTTGTTACAATATTCAAGTAAAAGTGAATGTCATAGTTGTCTGTATCTTGTGATCAGCCCTTCAATGCAAAGGAACTTGAATGGTAAACAGAAGTACCCATGTCTGTCCACGTGACAACTGGCTTTAACTCTTGTTGCTAACCACTCTTAACAAATTTATAACACATAAAACAACAACAACATACACAAACATCAACATTAACATACAACAGTAATTGAAATAAATGTTCTCCTTGCTGCAACAACAACAACATACACAAACAAGAGAAGTTGAAAGTGTTGCAAATGCACAATAAGCTTCATAAATAATTGACAATAAGCCTCATTAATGTAACACCCCAAATTCGTAGGACTCGGAGTGCTATTGGGCTAGGATCTCACAATTGATCCTGACCCTAGCCTGACAACAATTTCACAGATCTTACAACAAGACACCGATAGATTAAAACAAAACATGAAACTGATATATATATATATATATATATATATATATATATATATATATATATATATATATATATATATATATATATATATATATATATATATATATATATATATATATATATATATATATATATATATATATATATATATATATATATATATATACAGATCAAAAGGTAATACAATGTACCGCTGAGTACAAACAAACCAAACTATACATCAAAAGACCCATATCCCCGATATCGCCCCAGTGTACGGAGCCCTCAGCGGATCACCCACTCTGAATCACTCTGCAGCTCTCCTATCCTGCAAAGTGTCTACAACACGGTATGAAACCGTTAGCTAACCATACACAAATATAGGAAGATGCTAGAGCACAAACACACCTCAGAAATCATAACACATCATCATGCTTTCACACATTTCTCCGGTTCATTATCTTTATAGAGTCCAGCAATCAACTCATATATAAATATCCATATGAACATAAGTGACACGAGGAATATAAACCTCGCCTCTGGGTCCAATAACCAGCTGGAATGGTGCCTGGACACTACCCCGTGTACTCTAAGGGAATGGGAAGTGCCCGGACTGTTTACCAGGTCTGGCCTGCCTACAGAGAACCTCCCAGACTCCCAGCGGGATGAAAGGGCAAGTTATCACGGCCCTACACTGGGCAAACAATATACCATAGGTCGGTGACCATCATAACACATACTATAACCATATAACACACACACCACTCATGCACAACATCCTATAAAGGAATGGCAACTAAGTAAGTCCCACGGACTTACCTCAACCTCGTATTCGTCTCACTGGATCAACCTCAACTCAGTCCACTCCCAACTGAAGGATAACACGGCCTATACAAGGCATACATAAATATATCACAATCCTATCACACAAAGGGTCACACCTAGACCTAAGGGATCCTTAAGGGATCATATCCAACTCGTAAACCTCAAAGCCCTAACCGGCCATTCCATATCATACTCATCAACCTCCGAATCCTAGCATGCTACTACCACTCAACTAGGAAAGGAAAGGATCTACCTAGCTTTAGGTAGACCCGGGACAAAGCGCACCTGCGTAACAAAGGGGTGCAGGGGCGGAGGCAAGCAACCGCGGGTGCGGCGGAACGTAGCCGCGGGGGCGGTGACAAGGGACGTTGGCAAACGCAGACACGCCGCTGGCACGACGCGGGCGCTGTGACACGGTAACCGCGGGGCGGTGACTTCTGGCCGCGGGGGCGGCGACATTGCAAAATGCAGTCTCGGGGCTTCTCTTTAGCTCTTCCCGTGATCAATCCCTTCCACTCTCTTCCAGATTCATACACAAGCATCAACATACACATATCAACATCATCCTATGTTCAAAACATCTATTCCTAAGCTAAGGAAGGAGGAGCAAGGAAGAAGGAAGGATGAAGAAGCAAGGAGGAAGAAGCTTACCACTACTGAAGGTCTAGGCAGGCACAAGTAAGCACACTCAGCTGGCTCCACAAGCTCAGCAACCACAACTAGCATCAACAACCACACAACCACACACACAACTCTACCAACTCAAGGGAAAAACCAACTCAAGCTCAAGGAGAAAGAAGAAGAAGCAAAAAGGACGTGAAACTGGATTGGAATGTGAAGAAACCCTTGCTCAGCAAGGTGGAACGAAGGAGGTAAGGTAAGGTAAAGCACGGGTCAAAGGGTCAACAAAACCGGCTGCAGCCGCCGTAACCCGCAGGGGCGGATCACAAGGCCGCAGGGGCGGGAACCCGCAGGGGCGGCACACGTGCCCGCGGGTGCGGCAAGACCAATCTCGGCCCAAAGCCAATCTCGGCCATGGTCCAATCTCGGTCCGAAAGAAAGGGCTCTCACAATTAATGAGGGGGGAAATAAATAGTAGAAGCCAACAATTTATAAATCTGTTCATACATATTAATTGTAGAGAACGTACACACAGGTTGTCAAACTAACAGAAGCGTAAAAAAATCTCATGGCACTATAAAATGTCAGTATTTAGTGTGTAGTAAATCCACCAAATACTAGTGAAAATGGATTCTCCGTCTACCTTCAAATGGAATGACAAAAACTCAATTGTGTTGTTGCAGATTTGTGCAGAAGCTGAACATAGAGAGGATGATTTTTAGAGGGGGTGTTACCAATGGGGAGTACTCGCTGTTGATTTTGGTAGGCAAACTGGAACGAACATTCCTGTGATGAGATTAAGCAACAGGTGTTTTTGAAAAAAGAATTCAGAATTTGGAGAAGGCTTCTCTGTGCTTCCGGTGTTGCTCGTGATCCAGAAACAAGAGAGGTCGAAATCTCGGATTCCTGGTTCATGAATCATATTACGGTTAGCTATTATTTACTTTGTTGTAGTTTGTGCAATATGAATTATGTTATGTATTTGTCAAGGACATATGCGACTATTCGAAAAATATTACACCCGTCGTTTCTTATTGCAAGACTATCCATCGTGTCATATTTTCCGTCACAAGAAAATGAATGTCGAAGTGGAAACATGGTGTGCACGGCTATTTATGTAGGTCCTAAATGGGAACCTCCATCTACCTTGGTTGATGTTGAGTTGTTGAATTTCCTAATTGTCAACTGTTTTTTTTTATTCCGTTTGAGAGATAAGTTAAGTGTTTTAATATGTATTATGTGAAGTGTTTTTATATGTATTATGTGAAGTATCTTTTGTAAAGTACATTGATGCACCATATGTGAAACGAAGTCAAGCTACACCAACTAATACATTCCACAATCTGTTTTAGGGATAAATTACAACCAAAAGCCATGAAAATAGGGACCATTAGTCTAGAGTAGTCTTCAATTATATAGAAAAAAAGGACATAACATTGCTCCTAAAACATGATATCATGAGAGACACAAACCACAATCAAGAGACAAGCTAGGATGAGGTATTTGCGGAGGCGTCTTGCGGATAGTGCGTGTTTTGTACCAATGATCTTGCATTGATCGATTTCGACAAAGAACCGAACGTTGGACACTTTCAGAGCATTTCGTTGCTCGATCAATCGATCGATCTCTCATTGGTTGTTTTCACAAGCCTCGTCTGCATAACGAATGTGGCGATGAGATGTATAAAGGTCATCCTGCATTGCTGCTAAACGCTCCCTCAAGTCATGTGTTATCTCTTGTATGCGTCGCACATCCGGATTGGTTGAATGTTCATCTATCATTTCATTGTCAACTTCTTGCGCTACTAACTACAATGACATGCACATGGATATTAGAGTCACATTGGAGGTCAGTAATGTGTGTTAATTCATAATATTTTAGAATGTTATAAGAAAAGCTCACCCGATAATATGGATTTGTTGATCTACTGCTCGACGAACTATCGGAATCCCATCCCCCGTATGCATAGTATCCATGAAATTCAGCTGAGCCCTCTTTAAGAAAAGACATGTTCTCTACAAAACAACATATACAAAGACAAAAAATTGACTAAAATCAACTTGTATGCACCTCAGTTGAGTCCTCTGTCAGAACTACACAAATTTGTAGTTACTGTGAGCCTATAGTGATAGTAAAGCTGGATGCAGACAAGTATAGACGCATTGGCAATAAATATGAGATTGGAGTATGCTACTTCAACTTCACACTTCGTAGATACTAGAAATTCTTAAAATTGAAACTTGTTTTCTTCTAACTAGTAACTAGCATATTAGGCTCACCAGCTGTAAATATGGACAGTTAATACAATAATTTGGGGCTTCATTCATTGATACTATTGATTTTGTACTGCAGTGGGTTTCCAACTTTAAAGATCTTTATTCATGGAGTTTCCATGGATTATTACGGACCCCGAAAATCTGACCTACTCATCCGGTTCCTGAAAAATTTTGTTGCACCGGATGTAGCCATCCTTGATTCATACATTTGAATATGTATTTTGTTGAAGCTGCGGGAACCTTTTTCCTATCTACATTGGCTTTGGCATGAATGATTCTTTGATATCCAATCTAGTAGTCAAGTACAATAAAAAGGCTTGTTTTTTTGTGGCAAAGGACTACTCAGACAACAGGATGGAACTTTATGATTTCAGGGCATTCATACACTTCCACTACATTCAGAAGCGGCCATACAAGAGATAAGAAATTCAATTAGAAGTTCATTTGCAAACAAGATCTATATAAAGTCTTATATTCTCTATCAAGAATGCTCAATATAGATATCTGTTCACAAAAGTGCATGTGCAACTGACTTAATCAGGCCTGTAATTATGCACATGTCCATGGTCCTTGTGCAGTTGTGTTGTGCCAACTAACAGGTTGTGAGTATAGAACAACAATAAACCACTCAACAATCAAGTGAAGAAACAATCAAACACTCACAGGCTATCTAGACTCAACAGTCAAGTGAAGAAACAACATAAAAAACTAACAGATTCTGTAGTATAGAACAACAATCAAACACTCAACTATCAAGTGAAGAAACAATCAACCAAGTGAAAGATTGTGTAGCTTTACTATAAAACAACAATCAAACACTCAACAGTCAAGTGAATAAACAATCAAAGAAGTGAATACTGCAAGCTAGAGGCAAGCAAGCCAATCTTCCTCTTCTTCGTGGTTTGTAACCATTATTCTCGTATTGATAAATTTATGGGTATACTTATACCAGGAACCCTAACATTATTTGAATAGCATTTCAATTGAATAGCACATTACAGAAACAATAACATATTGAGATGAACTTCAGTTTCTGTAGAATATTTGAAAAATTTTACACCAGGAACCCTAATATTTGAAGAATTCTATGTGAGATAAATCCATAATATGCCAAGATCCCTAAACATTGAGATGAATCCCTGTACAATAATTCTAGGTGAGCTAAAATTTAACTCTCAAACTAACTAATATACCACAAATCTAAACTAACATATGAACAGAGGAGGAAGAAAGGGGTACCTGTGTTCGTCGAGGGTATCCTCGCGCAACAACAAATGGAACCTGAACTACCGACAATCGTACTTTACCAAGGGTATATTGAGGATTAATTTCCCATAAGCTCTCAAAAGCTTGGGGAGGCCAACTGCTAGAAATGAGTGTTCTTTCATCTCCCATAATTTGCATAAGCGTCGTTCAACTTCTATCATCTCCCCTTGCCAAACGCCCTACTACTATGCACAATAACTTCGGTCATCTTCGATAAGCTGCATAAGCTTCAATCAGCTACATGCCAAACGGGGCCTATCTCATATTGTTGCAGATCCAAGATATAAGGATTATTTCAGAGTATGTAACAAAAATTCATTTATGGATTTGCAGGTTTTATGATTATTCACTAAAAGAAATCGTTGATATTCAGAATTGCACAGGTTGTCATGATTGTACCCATATCAGTTCTTGCATTTCTGAAGATTCACAAGTTCTATTCAACGATCGCAAAATACGGTGACATTCAACGTCCTTGTAGTTTTTGATCTCAATATGTAGTTCACGTTTGTCTTGTCAGGAGGGGAAGGGTTTGCCCATGATGCGAAGGTACTCCATATTGCTATTTGCAACCCAAGCTTATAATTTCCACATCCACCCTCAAACAAATATTATCTATGTGACAAAGGTTATCTAGATAGACTAGGCTATATAGTTCCATACTCAAAGATCAGGTATTACATGAATCAATTTTATAATGGGCCATCAAACGACAAGAAGGAAGCGTTCAACCGGACCCACTCTTCTTTAAGAAGTTGTATTGAACGTTGTTTTGGAATCCTGAAGAAGAGATGAAATATTTTAATTTACATGCCATGTTACCCGGATAAGACACAAATTCATATTCATCTTGCTTGCTTTGCCCTCCATATTTTCATTTGCTTATATTCAAGCTACGATGACTTTGTTGGAAGAATACGACCTACCACCGATGATAAACCAAGAGGAAGGAGAAGTTCAGAATAATGTTTACAATGATAGAAGAATTGGTCATAATCGTGATCGTATTTCTTCTGCAATATGGAGCACATAAAGGATGTCGTAGATTGTAATGATGTTATTGTGATGATTAGCTTCCTACTTTTGTCAAACTATAAGTACGGTCATGTTTTGATAACAACTTGTTTTTAGATTGTATTGAAACACTTTGAATTTTTTATATGCATATGATTAACGACAATGGATTTTGATAATACTTTAGTTTTTAGAAGTTGACATTGTTGCATTCTACAAATTGTTACAAATAGGATAATAATACATGAAATAAACATAAAGTACAATGCTTGTAAATAACCTATAAACAAACCCATTGAAATTTTTATGTCTTGTTTTTTGTTTTCCTCTTTCGCTTCAGCAAGTTCGTGCCTTATTGCCTCCACACTAGCGGCATTCACCCTTTCCCACATTCGTATTATGCGGAGTTCATATTGAAATCATTTTTTGTATTTCCTTAAGCCGTCCACAAATTGTCATAATGTTGAGTGATCATTGTCATCGATACAATACATCAACATTTCATCTTCAACTAAATCATCATCCTCGGACATCGATACCCCATGTTTCCAACTGTAATAGTCGGGATCACCACTTTTGCACCTAGACTCATCCGACATCTTCCTGCATATAATGAACCAAAAAATCTTCCTATGTATAATCGGAACCTACCATCCACTACTGAGCAATCACACTTCATGTTTTGTACGAAATAAGCTTCATTTCTAGGCTTGAAGTACTACCTGGAAGAAATATAACTGTCTATAAAGATCACTAATGTAGTAACCCATTAATACGAAAATGTAATCCAAATGAAAGTTTAGAACTATACTCGGTTTCAATGCCACTATGGCAAAACAGATGAGGAACCTAATTTCAAAAAAAAAAAACAATATCACAACTAACCGAATAGAGGAAACCAATTTCAATGAAGAAGACTAATGCCACAACTAACTCGACAATTGAAAATTGTAAGTAGTGTAGCATCCGTTTACCCGTTGTTAAATAGCAAGCTTACACATAAATAAACAAATAGCCAACATAAACTCCTATTTGTCAATTCAAAAACATCAACATGTTTGTTAAAACTACCATAAACTCCTATTTAACCTTTCAAAGATGACCTTTGTCATTCAACCTAAAAGTATTGAGGTATCATACCGCCCTATCAACACGACTATTCTTTGATGCTACTACCAATTGCAACTAATGGAAGCCAACAACTTACAACAAGAAAACTCATAATCGTGCTCAGTATCAATATATATTAATTTGCATTGTTCACAATCTGCATCATTTTCTGCTTAGTATTAATCTATATTCAAATCAAAATGTGAAGTTTCAAGACTCAAATAGGGAAAACAGGAGGCTGAAGAGAAAATAATGGAGTGGAGATTGAAGAAGCCCGAAGAAAAATGGGTTAAGGAAGGTATAATCATGCAACCAAGTTATTAATTTAAAGTACTCAATTCTAGACTCAATTAGGGATGCAATTAGTATTAATCTATACTATTAAAATAAAAACTTCTCTATATTTGGTACTCAATGATGACTTGATTGAGAAGTACAAAACAAGGGACAATAAGGTGATTGGGGTTACCTGGAAGAAGATATTATTATTGGAAAACAGAGTGACCGGCGATAGCGGCAGGGTGGCGTAGATGGAAGTACAAAGGCTTCGATAGAAGTATAAAGCGAGCGGTGCAGCGATGGATAAACAAATTTGGCGTCGATGGATGAAGAGTGTAACATATATACTTGGTAAGTTTGTAAATCTGATGAATAATAAGGACAACAACGTAATTTTGTTTCCAAAAATACTCACCAAAAACAAAAACCCTCCATTTTTCTACGGTTTTAAAAACACTCCGAAAAAACCGAAACCATTAGTGCTTTATATGCCAGCCAAACAACAATCTATCAAAAACACTAAAAAAACACTCAAAACCCTTAGTGTTTTGTCCATAGCGAACACAACCTTAGTTTAGCATGGATAAACACAAAACAAGCATGTAAGTCATATTCTCAACCCTAGCATTGATAGACATCTAATTAATCATCACTATCAAAGGAATTACTTATGAGTCTCATCCTCAATAGTCGGTCATTAAGAAACATAGAATCATGCTTTAAACTAAACAATTTGCACAAGAGGAACAATCTAGATAGAAATCTAGCATCCGACATTCATATTAGGGTCAAACATGTATTAAATATTCAAAACGGATTAAATATCCTATATTCTCACTATCATGCATTGATAATCACTTATTTCCTAAGGCATAACATCGATTTAAGAGACATAGCTTGGATTTAGAGTTTTCACCCCATACCCTTATATAGATCTACTCACTCATAATTATAAAATCAAACATCATAATTCCATAAACCAATTGCATGATATGGAATTAGAGATGAAATGATAAATTTAGGCGAAAGAATCGAGTGATTTGGACATATTAATGAAACGTTATGAAGGAAACAAGATCTGAAATGGATCAAAAACAACTTCTAGATGAGTTTTTCCATGAACATCTCAAGAACACTTAGAACATGTCTAACTAGAAATTGAGAGGGGATTTCAATTGTTTTCAAATGGTGACCACACCCAATCTATCATATGTTTTCCTTAGGCAGCCATGCCTATATTTTCAGCCTAAAAACATGTGGTCAACTCATAAAAAAGGATCAAAAATAAATTTCTAACAAACTTCCAAGTGGTATGGCGGTTATGATTTCTTCTTTATCCGGGTTTTTCATTTGACTCGATCCATGATGGCTCACTGGATCGAGTACAACGGAAATTTTGGCCAACTTTTTCATCATCCAGGTCCCCAATCCACTACATCGATGTGTAATCTATGGCGACCGAGTGAAAGTTCTCTTGGATCAAGTAGGATGGAGATTTGGATGGATGTGGACTCAAGTCTTCTTGCCTGATCGAGTGGTCGTTCGAGTGAAGAATCCTCTTCTTCAGGGTGAAATACACTCGAACATCTTGCAAGAGATCCAACTTGCCTTGGAGAGCCCATGGTTTCCTTGATCGAGTGACTCGTCGTCTCGTCCCTTTTATGTGAGTTACTTGTCTTCTTTGATCGAATGAGGAGTCTTGGATTCTCCTTTGATGAGTCTCCCATCTTCTTTGTAGCTTCTTAGGTCTTTCTTTGTTTGATGCTCAGGGGCTTTTTTCCTTGCTTTTTTCTTGCTTCCTTTGATGATGTGAGCTTCCTTGTCTTACATGGTGTTTGCTATTCACAATATGTGATACAAGTAAAAATTTAAGCTGTTTTCTATTTGCAAGCATAAAACGAATTGATCTAGCATGAATTAACACTTTACAAGCAAGCAATCAACCAAACCTCACATGGTGTTTGCTTTTGGCTTGATTGAATTACAAACTCTAGCAAATATAGACATTTAAACAATCAACACTAGACTATGGAATTACTTATGGGTCTCGGTCATGCTAGCGCCAATTAACGATACATAGAATCATGATTAAGACTAAACAAAGTGGATGATAGGAACAATCTAAACATAGTTTAGCATCCGACTTTCAAATCAGCTTAAACATGAGTTCTACTATTCCCATCGGTTTCTTCTCTCCTATATACTCACTAAATTTCATTGATACTCACATAATTTCATGGCTTATAACAAACCGGACATCACATAGCTTTGGATTGAGATTTTCACCTCAATTCCTAATGAAAAGCAACTCACTCATGATAAGTGAAAAATCAAATATCTAAAAAAAAGAAATTGAATCCATGGAATCAAAGAAGAGTAGAAATGAGTAAAACACATAAAGAATTGATAGAATCCGAGTTACCAAAAAAAAATTATGGGGGTTGCAAGTATCTAGTTCGATTCAACTAAGCCAAATTGTCATGATCTTCAATAACAAATGTTGAACTCTAAAACTATCTTAAGGGGAAAAACTCCGATCTAAATTGTATATGAAGTGGAATGTTTGTGAATTTGTTAATATTACAAAGATCTAAGCCCTTTGTATAGGCTAAAATCGGCATGGATTGCCAACATCACCAAAAGGAATCTTCCTTGTAACCGCCGTCACATGGCCGAGTTGGTGGTAACGGACTCCTTCTTCATCCGAGTCTAACGGTTCGGCGAGTATAGAAAAAATCATTCGCACTTAGAACCCCGAAAAGATCTAGGAAACCTTCAGTTTAAAAGATACCAAGACCGGCGAGATCTAAAATGATTAGGCTTCCTCGAGGCTATGATAGACTAGTATTCTCTTAGTCAAGCTCTTTTCAAATCTTTCCAATAAAACTATATTATTTGGTTATTCACTTTGTTTTATCTAAACCAATGAAAAATTCCACTCAAGTTTAACGAAGATAATGAAAAGGTAGAATTAAGCCATTTGAAAAGAAGGATTATCAAAGATCTCAAGTCACAAACATATATGCAATCAATAGAATTAAGGCAAAATAGGTTTCATCCCAATCCTTATATCAAGGAAGGAGACTAGCTACTCATGCTAACCACATAAAGAAAAAAAATATATATATTAATAGCATGAAAGAGTAGAACTCATAAAGTTTGGTTCTAGGAAGAACCTTACAAAGCAACTCTAATAATGACACCCTACATAGAATATGGGAGACAAGAGAATAGAAAACGAGACTGCTGAAGCTAGTCGATGATCGGATCTTCTCTAAACCTAACCCTCGGGCATGCTTATATATGGGAGCATGACGTCTCGAGTTTACACAAAAAAACTAATTTGCTTCCTAAAGAAATATCTTGGAAAAGACGCAAAATTGCATCGGATGAAGATAAGGTGTTACGTTCTCCATTATACTCCCTTATGGGCATCATCCCAACGTATGAGGCGGTAACGGAAAACGTAAACTTCTTGATGGGTTGGGCTGGTGTTTCTGGATTTCTGATGAAGTGCAGCTCGATCCTTACTCCACTTACGTCCGTCACCTAGGCATAAGCAAAGAGAATTTCTTGTTTTTCTCTTTAATCTCCGAGAGTATGAAGAAATGAGAACTTTTGTAACACCCCAAATCCGTCGAGGTGCTACCGGGCTAGGATCTCACAATGGATCCTGACCCTAGCCTGACAACAATTTCACTGATCTTACAACAAGGCACATATAGATTAAAACAAAACATGAAATTGATATATATAAATCTCAAAAGGTTATACAGAGTACTGCTGAGTACAATCAAAACATAACAAATATATACAAGATCAAAAGATCCCAATCCCACGAGGACGACCTAGTGTACGGAGCCCTCAGCAGATCACCCTCTTTGGATCACTCTGCAGTTCTCCTAACCTGCGAGGGATCTACAACACGGTATAAAACCGTTACCTAACCATACACATATATAAGATGAGCAAAAGCACAAGCACACATCAAGAATATTAAACACTTCATCATGATATCATGCATTTACCCATTATATAATCTTTATAAATATAGTCCAACACTCAAATCGTATATATAAGGATATCAATATGAATATATGTGACACGAGGAATATAACCCTCGCCTCTCGGTGCTAATGCCAGCTGGAGTGGTGATGCGGTCACCGTCTCCGTATATCCTATGGGAGTGGAGAAAGCCCGCCCCACAATCCAGAATTGACCTGCCCGTAGAGAACCTCCAGTCTCCCAACGGGATGAAAGGATAGCTGTCACGGCCCTACAATGGGCAGTCACTAAACCATAGGTCGGTAATAACAGTATCACATGCTAGCAATCATAAACATACACCACTCATGCAACATCCAATATAGAGATGACAGCTAAGTAAGTCCTATGGACTTACCTCAGTCTCGGAAGTAATCTCAACTATGATCAACTCTCAGATACGTCCACTCCAATCTGGAGGACAACACGGCCTATACAAGGCATACATATATACATATCAATCTACTATCACACAAAGGGGTCACACCTAGACCCAAGGGATCCATAAGGATCATATTCAACTCGTAAACCTCAAAGCCGAAACCGGCATATCTATATCATACTCAACAACATCCGACACCTAGCATGGTACTAGTTCCCTCATACTAGGAAAGGAAAGGAGCTACCCAACTATAGGTAGTCCCGGGACAAGACGCACCTGCGTGATCAAGGGACGCAGGAGCGGAATAGACAACCCGCTGGCGCGGCAGGGAGCAGCCGCAGACGCGGTGACAAAGGACGCAAGCAATGCAGGCAAGGCGCGGGCGTTGGCGCGGACGCTGCGGCACGGCTTCCGCAGGGGCGGCGGCTTCCAGGCGTGGGGGCGGAGACGGTGCAGAACGTAGCGCCGCGAGTCTTCTTTCACTCTTCACGTGATCAAATCACGTCTTCTTCATTCCAAAATGACACACATGCATAAACATACACATTCCAACATTAACCTACATTCAATTCATCTAATCCTAAGCTAAGCAAAGGAAGAACAAGAAGGAAAGAAGGGAAGGAAGGATGAAGAAGCAAATAACTCACCACCACTGCTGGTCTAGGCAAGACAAGATCACAATCCTTATCTCAGCTGGCATCACAAGCTCAGCAAACATGCACACCATCATCAACATCAACAACAACACACCAAAACACTTCCAAACTCAAGAGAGATCAAGAACAAGATCAAGAAGGATGAAGGAGAATCAAGGAGGACGTGAAAGGCTGGATTGGAAAGTGAAGAAGGAAACCCTTGCTCAGCAAGGAAAAGAAAGAAGTAAGGAAAAGGGTAAAGCACGGGTCAAAGGAGTCAACAAAACCGGCTGCAGCCGCCTGAAACCGCAGGAGCGGTTCCCGGAGCCGCAGGGGCGGAAACCCGCAGGGGCGGCAAACATGCCCGCGGGTGCGGAAAGGTCAATCTCGGCCAAAGCCAATCTCGGCTAAGGTCCAATCTCGGTCCGAAAGACTAAGGCTCTTACAACTTTATGTTCCAACTCCTCAACCATTATGACGTTCTTGATTCTTTGACTCTCGGAAGGATGTAATTTCGATGCAATCGGCACCAAAAAAGCCTAAAATACAGAAAATCCAAGGTATATACTGAAATACAAAAAGTGGAGACGTTCCATATAAAAAAGGTATATGTCAGATGGAAACTAGGAAATGGTGCATGAAAACATAAGAGAAAAAGTAGTTCTTTTGACAATCATCAAAATACCTCATACTTAAACCTTGCTCGTCCTCGAGAGAGATCATTTAGCATGTATGTTATGTTCAAGATCCAATGAGTGCCTCATCTAGGAGGAAAAACAAACAACTCAAACCATGTCATCATAGCATCATTCATAGTTGAAGGAAGAACAAAGAATCATAGCCATCCAAACCCCTCAGGGGAGAGTGTGTATGCTCTAAATCTCACAATGTGTTTTGGGATATATCAATAATCTCTCAAACTCAACAAACACGGGTAGATCTTACCATAGACTTGTCAAGGTGTTCTCAAACTCCACCACCTATCAATTTGAAGTAAAATGAAAGATACATATCAAGAGGGATTTTATAAAGGTTTAATGAGGATATGGGACATGTAGAATTGATGTTGGATGCCAAAAAAGTAGGTAAAAATGGCAAATGTATCCAGGCCGTCGAATCTTTTGAACTCGAAACTCCTTCAAGGCATTCATCACTTCAAACTATTCTTTATAATTGATACTTCTTTATGGACCATAACATTCTAACCTTTTAGCTCTTAACTTCTCTTTCATAGATAACCTTTTACTTTACTTTGGACCAATTCATCATTTATGTTTTGCTGCATATTTGGAGGGAACTTTCCATTCCCTTCACCAATAATGAAAAGATTTTCAATAATGGCATATATGCTTCCAAACTTGCGTTTTGCTTCTTGAGTTTAGATTCTCTCTTCAGGGATATCCCATACTTGATTTCTTCATTATTTATTGCAACACAACCCCGAATAAGGTCAAATGAGGATATCACGACTGTGAAACATTTTGAGGAGGACCGAAGAAGGTATACTAATAAAAGAAAGAAGTGTCATTTAGAAAGGAATAACACATATAGGTGGGAAATGTCACATATGCTTATCCAAGAGGGACTCAATCACTTAAATATCAATGCATACAGAATTAAAAGGACATGTAGTTTTGAAAGAGAGGCAATCACAAGTTCTATAAGAACTAAACATGATAGAGATCACTGAAATAGAAAGAAACAAAGAACATAGAAAAATGAATGTTCATAGGCAAGAGCGCTCACAAGGTAATGTTCGGGCAGGATAATCATTAATAAGAATCTAAAAAACATGTGCATAGACAATAGCAAGAAGTAGTATATCCAAAGCGTCATAGACAAGTAAAGGAAAATAGCAAAACATATTCCATTTTTTGGAAGCATGTATGATGAGAGTGGACACAATCTACTCTAAATGTAGATTTTTTTTTTGATTTTTGTGGTTGTAAAAATGCATGTGAAAAGGGAAAGACTCAATAAAAGGAAAAAGTGCTGATATGAAACGTGTGACAAGAAAGGGAAATATGATACGCGAATGTGAGTACATGCACTCCATACTTAAACTAAACATCGTCTTCGATGTGAAAAAGGAGTCAAGAGAATTAGAATACTCACATAGCAATGTAATACATATGATAGCAAGAGAAGAAAGGTGAAAGAAGTGTGAATCAAAAGGGATGAAGGCTTCCAAAGTCCATAGGTGTGTAGAACGAAGCTTCCAAAGATCCTATATAGAGCACGTCCGGTGATTGTCATCTAGGAAAGAGAAAAACAAACAAACATAAACAAAAGAAAAAAGCAAATGACAATGAAAAAGGGAATGGAAAATCAAATCCATGGATTGCCTACCATGCAATGCTTGCTTTTTGTCATTAGCTCGACCCATGTGAAGGACTAGGTGGTGGCCAACCACGTCCACGTCCTCGAACATAAGCTCAGAACTACGACGAAGTTTTGATGGGGCGTCCACAACGACGGGGAAGAGTGAAGAATGGACGGGGAGGGCCATAGTATGGAGGTTTCATGCAAAGGGGATATAATAAGTGCAAAAAACACGGGTAGATCTTACCATAGGCTTGTCAAACTCATCGGAGATCTTACCATAGGCTTGTCAAACACGGGTAGATCTTACATGCGGAATCCCAGTTTATTTTATTTTATTTTTTGGGAAAAAAATTTGGGACGCATGAGGACTCCGCATACGCTTCAACCCTGGGCTGCATGCAGAGTCCACATTGTTGTGTAGATGGTAAAAGATCTTCGCGCGAATAGTAACCATGTAATTTATCTATGTTATTTATTTGTTTAGATGAACCTCAAAGTTTAACAATCACTACATACAATTATATTATAACGTCGTATAAATTTAGTATTTCCATTTTCTTTTACTCATTTGATAAAATGAACCTCAAAATTTAAAATATGGTTCAGTTTGATCAAATGATAATGAACTATTGTGATTGTCATATGAAGTACAAACTGTTGTTTCAATAAATTTAATACCCAAGTCCATGAAGTAGAAACATTTAGAAGTTAAACAAAGAACACAAGATATACTTTTCTGTTTATAATACCTTAAGTAACTAGAGATGAACAAGCACATTGTTTGCAAAAACAAAGAACACGAGATACAAGTTCATGGCTTCAACCACCATTACATAACATAAAGCCAAGATTAATTTATATATCTTCATATCCATCAACGTCGATCCACTTTCCGTTGATCCAATACCCGTGTACGCAAATCGCAAAGGCTGAGTCAAAATGGTTTGGTTGTAGCAGTCGAACGTAATCTCGTTCAATTCTCTCTTCCTCCCAATTGAACGTGCGGGTATGTCGTAATATCTTAACACCTCCACATCAACAATTTCACGTGTACAAGCTTTCTTTGATAGGTTTGATATGACGGAGCTTAGAAAAATGCAAAATATCTTCTAGTAAATCGACAAAATCATCACAAGGTTTAAGCACATTGACAAACTGAAATTTCAAGTAGGAGTCTCAAATGTGCTCGATGACTTTAACACCATGGTTTGTTTGATGAAAAGAAGGATTGGTTCTGATAAGCTGAAGATTCAACCCAACATGAAATGTATTTTGGATGTCATACTCAATGGTTGCGATACATATTAATTGAGAATAATGTTATAAACTTGAAGTACATAGACATATGGAAATGACAATAAATTAAAAGTTTTAACATGAAAACACTCACCTCATGACGGTAATTTAACTCGTACCTCAAATCTACATATTAACGGATGCGGCCATGTCAATGTAAATATATGATTATAGAATCAAGGTCGAATCACAAGAGACTATGCGTAGCCAGGCAATTTTCTCAAGTTCAACTAGAAAAACATGAGTGTGTAAAATGAAATAAAAGGGGTGATCAAGTGATCAAATGTTTGGGTTTGAGAGTAACAAGTTTCAAGTAATAAAATCAAGTATCAGTATGAGAAAAATACTAGTATTGGGGCTATTCAACCAAACCATATTTAGAATCATGCTCGACTATGTTGTAGCAACGTATAAGTTATGCTTTGTCAAGGCATTTGGCTTGTGTCAACTAGTGAGTAGCATATGGTGTTTTGTATTTACACAATAGTTGATAAGCTTTTCAACAACTTATGATTATGTTAGATAATGTGGGTAAACTAATACCTCAACCCCTATATTACCGCAAGTATATGGCCGTGTCAGTATAAGTATATATTATTGCATGAAGAACGAATCTCAAGAGATTGTGTATCCCGACTATTGTCTCAAGAGAAACTAGTAAAGCAAGAGTGTGTAAAATGAAATAAAAGGGGTGATCAATTGATCCAATGCTTGGGTTTGGGAGTAACAAGATTGATACAGGAGCATCTCAGGACCTAGCTCGAATGGGGATCCTGAACATGGAAGCTAGGAAGCACGGAGTCTTGATCACTCTAAGGAGAAGGAGAGGAAGAATTAAGGACATTCCTCAAAATGTGAAGGAGATTATTCATGGAAGTGATAAGAAGACCATTTCTAGAGATACTTTGAAGACCATTGATTGGTGATGGGAGATGACATGCACGATCACGTATGCATGGGCAAGGAGGAGAGCTCGTGAAGCTTGTAAATGCTACATGGAAATGAGAAGATTACTTTGGACGTTTTTATATGTCTAATTAAGCCTATTTTATTGTTGAAAAAGGCCTTAATTACATCTATTATTTTCAGACCATATTTTAGGCTCTTTTAAATAATTGGGCTTGTTTTATTTAATTATTTTGGGCTTTTAGATTTGTTAGTTCAGCCCTTTAGTTGTTCTTACCTCTTAAAGATTTGATCATATCTTTTAGTTAGAAGATCTTATCACTTAAAGATTTGATCTTATCTTATCTTATCTTTTTAGCTAGAATGGGCTCGATATTAGATCCAGCCCATAGCCCATAGTAGCTTAGGATTGACACACTCCTTGCTTATATAAGGCATAGGGAGGACGTTTTTCTTCTTCACCCTTGAATGAAATTAAACACAATACTTTTTAGTATTTTTCTCTCTTATCTCCTTAGTCTTCTCGTGGAATCGAGACATCTTACTATGCGATTGGTGGAATCCGTTCGCCCAACAACTTTGGACTGTTTTGAGTTGTGTCACGTGGATTGACAAATTGGTGCTCTCAATCATTTCCGGGTGACTTCTCGTGCTCTACGGACAATCGCTTTCCCTCTTGTGTGAGATTATAGCGGAAAGGCTTCTTCAATCATTATGTGTTGTGTGTTAGGGCCTTAGTTTCCCTAGTGTGCTCACGGTTGCTTCAAAGGCTCGACCAGATCTATCCAGCTACGATCCATCACAATCATCGGATCATTCATTCATCTTTTTATTTCAAGTTTCCACCTTTTTTCCTTTTTCTTCCATCCTAAGTTCTGGTGTTGAAAGATCGGGCATCCTCACGGCTAATCCCATATCAAATATCAAGTATGAAATTGGTAAAAATACTTGGATTTGGGGATATCCCACCAAATCATTGCTAGAAGCATGTCCAATCATGTTGTGTTCAATCGATGAGGAGAGTATTAAGTCACAAATACTAATATAGCACGGCATAAGGTATGTTTGTCAAGGCATTTAAGCTTGTGTCAATTAGTGAGTATCACATGGTGTTTGTTAGTACACAGTAGTTGATCCAGCTTGACAACAACTTACGATTATATTAGACAATGCAAGCATCACATGGTGTTTGCTATTTGCTTGCACTATCTAGCATAATAATAGTTTGGACATTCACAAGACAAGTAAGTTGGCAATCCTTTTGGCCCTAGCTAATATTACTCAAGCAATATAGACATTACAACATTGCACAATCATCTTTGAATTACTTATGGGTCTGATCTTAGATGATTCGTTCATAAATCACTCATTCATGCATGAAAATATATAATGTGATAATGCAACAATCTAAACTATCTCTAATCTAGCATCCGAGATTCAAAATAAGTTAAGGCATGGGATGAATCATAGATGAATTTGAGGCCTCCTATATGATACTAAAAATTCATTTGGTTCTCCATCAAATCATAAACAAAACATTGAAAACACTAACCTAGCAAAATTTGGGGATTTTTACCAAAATCCTAGCAAGATAACTACTCACACATGGTCGAAAATCGAAATATAGCAACAACTAGAACAAATGGAATGATTACAAAAAAGACTTCAAATAACAAATGTAGGAAATAGAATTAAGTCAATCGGACTTACCAATCCAAAGGCATGGCCGAAACAAGGAAATACTATCTAGAGATGAGAAATATGAAGAACACCAAGAACTTCTTCAATTTCTTAAAGACCAACGGCCAATCTTCTTACTTAATGAGAGAGTAACTAGAAAACTGTTTAGAGAATTGTTTGGTAACTAGCTCTGTTTATTTACAATCAACCAAGGTCTCAATTAATAGGCCTAAATTTGTGGTCCCCATCCAAAAAGAAATCTCACACAACTAGCATGAGGTTAGTTACACAAGTGGTCCACACAAGCTTGCTACCTCGAGTGCGTCATTTGCCTTAGGTCGGGTGAGTCATTCACTCAGGGTCAAGTGATTTCACCGCGTTACTGGAGCACACATAACTCGGGTGAAGATTTTCCTTAGTCCGGGTTTTTGTGTCTTCTTACTTCAGGTGTTAGCAATCCACTCGAGGTACATTGATTTTATAGTGCAGAAAAATTTCTTACTCTGGTTGGGTTCGATACACTTAGATCGAGCTCAATGTATGATGTGGTGTGAGATTACATACAAATCACATAGAACCACAAGTGTATGGTTGTGTCAATGTAAGTATATCACCAAGGTCAAAATCGCAAGAGATTGTATATCCCAACTTTGTATCAAATCCAACCAATAATACAAATAGTGTGTAAAATGAAATGGAAAAGGGGTTGACCCAGTGATCAAGATGCTTGAGGTTTTTAGTAACAAGAAACAAGTATCAACTTATCAAATATCAATGGAGAAAACACTTGGAATTGGGATATTCCTCCGAATCATAACTAGGCATATGTATAACCAAGTTGTGCTTGATTGAATGAATTAAACAAGTAACGAGTAACACAAACGAGTATCAAGTATGGTAAAACAAATAAGAATTTGGGATATTTCCTCCAAACATTCACTAGACGTATTAGAGATTATGTTGTGGTTTTTCATTGAACTTATGAGACCTTAATCACAAATATCTTGCATCATGGTATTATCTAAGTTATCATGGAAATAGGCATGTGATATCTAAATATTTGGCTATCAATCAGTAAGTGTCACATGGTGTTTGCTATTCACCTATTGATTGGCAAGGTTCCTTCTCTATGAAGGTGTAAATCGGATTACATATGCATTACAAAGTATTTTCTATTTGCCTACACAATTCAACTTAGCCTAGTATGGATAATCACAATACAAATGTGCAAGTCATCCATAGGCCCTTGCTTAGCAACATTCTAGCAATATAAGCATCAAAATAGTGATCAACATCAATGAATTACTTGTCGGTCTCTCCCATGATGACCGATCCATAAAAGATATAAAATCATGGTTGAAAATATATAATGTGCATAAAGGAACAAATCTAGATCATGAAATCTAGCATCCGATATTCAAAATAGATTCAAACACAATAGAACATGCCAAACAGATTATCTCATCCGATATGCTACTAAACATGCTTCGATACTCCTTTATACCATAAGCACAACAAGGATCTACATAGATTTAGCTTAGATTTTGAGGTTTAAAACCAAATCCTAGTAAATACTCTACTCACTCAAAGATGGAAATTCAAACATGAGAATGAAAACAAATGCTATAATTACAAACTAGAGATCAAAATAAAACGTAGGAAAAATAATGGAACTAATTGGACTTATCAATCAAAATGTATAATCCAAACAATTTTCAAAATAGATCTTGGAATGAGTTTTGTTGAAGAACACTTCAAATATCCAAGCGCCAGCCTCTAATCTATTCTATATTCGAAATTCCCTCTAAAATGTTGTTGGATGAGGACTTATATCTTCTTAGATCTTGTGTTTGGGGCTTCTTCTTCCGAGTGAATCTTCACTTAACCTTAGTTGACACTTGTAGTTTGGGTCTTCCTTCGAAGCGTTTTCCTCCTTTCTACTTGACTCCTTGCTTCCTTTTCCTCCATGTACTTTATCTGCTTGCCTCCTTTCCTTCTTAGCTCCTTGATGATGGAGTGGTGTGTGAGAACTTCTTTAGATTCGATGAAGATTTGGCTCTTTGTGCTTCCTTTGGGACCTACATCACCTAAATCACAAAACACAAGGGGAGTAGACATTCTTTGGTCTATTTAAGCACTAGCAAATATGTGAATGCCCCTTCCCATGCAAAACTAAGGAAAAACACACAAAAACACTACTAGAAATATAACATAAAAACATGTTATCAATGATCATATTGTTCTTGATAAAATAGGAGATTTTAAGTCACAAATACTAATGTAGCATGATATAGGTATGTTTTGTCAAGGCATTTGACTTGGTTTTACTAATGAGTATCCCATGTTGTTTGCTATTTACACATTAGTTGATAAGATTCTCTACAACTTATGACTATTTCGAGTCATGCAAGCATCACATGGTGTTCTCTATTTGCGTACACAATTCGAGTTAGTCAAAGCATGAACATTCACATGAAAAATGTGCTTACCCATCCTTTCGGACCTAGCTCGCATCATTGAAACACTATAAGCATCAAACTAGTCTTAATTACCTTAGAATTACTTCTGGGTCTCATCTAAGATGATCAATCCATCAAAACACTCATTCATGCTTAAAAATATATAATGTGCTAAGAGAACAATCTAGATCATCGATAATCTAGCATTTGACATTCAAAATAAGATCAAGCATGGATGAACATTCAAATAGATTTAAAATCTCCTATATGCTAATAAATATGCATTTCATTTTCCATATTTTTATATGCATACCATAGATCAAGACAATTCTAGCATGATTTGGAGTCTTCACCCCAAATCTTATCAAGATGATTACTCACTCATATCCAAAAATTCAAAATCATAATTAGAAAAAATGAATACCATGGTGACAAACTAGATTGAAAATAAGGAATGTAGGAAAAATAATGAACTAAAACAAACATACCAACCTAAGGTTATGGCTAAAACAAGATTGAAATGGCTCTAAAGAAGAGATTTGTGAAGAACTTGAAGAACGCTTTGGCTTTCTTCAAATTTCCGCTAGCCTTACAAAGAGAGATAATATAGAATTGTTTGTTATCTGGAGTAGTGTGTAACACCCCAAATCCGCGGGACTCGGGATGCTACGGGTGAGACCTCACAATGGGTCCCGACCCTTAGCTTGACAACAATTTCACCGGACCTTTCCAACAAGGCACAAATAAAGGCACAACTCAAAATCGTTTATAATGTATGCGAGAGACTGAAGAGTAAAAATACAAGGTGGAAACTCAGCCGAGTCCTCAAAACGACATAACTCCGATAAGGAAATCTAAACCATACAACATAATCCAACATATAAAGACATATCCCAACGGTTTAATGTACGGAGACCCCGGTTGTCCACTCCTCCACCTCACTCGGCGGCGTCCCTAACCTGCAAGGCATCTACACAACGGTTTAAAACCGTCAGCTCATATTCGAAGCATTAGAAAAGAGGTGAAGGCACATACACACATATATCACATAACACATACATACTCCAAAACACACAAGTCCGGTTTATTATCTTTTTATTATTAAGTCGTATCCCGTTCTAATTCAACTTAGGTTTGTGACACGAGAACCACCGTGGTCTCGCCTCGGTCCCTAATTACCGGCGAGGAATGGTACTGATGCATCCGACCGTCTACCCGCCCGGGCTAGTCACCGAGAACCTCCTAGACTCTCGCAAGAGCTAGGCAGATGATCTCACCGCCTGTTATCATACACTTGGGCCAAAATAATATAAAGTCGGTGGTCCTATTTACCGGTTTAGTTGTTTATAACATAAACAATAACACACACACACACCACCAACACACATCGATGCTAATACGTAAAATACGAGCTAAGTAAGTCCGGAGACTTACCTCGTCACCACACTCAAATCACCACACTCTCGCTTCCTTAAGGAGGAAGCTCACAACCTACTCACAAGAGATATGCATATCAATACATGCTCACGCTCAAGAAGTCTTAGACTTCACTCTAGTGATCTAAACAAGATCAATTAACCCTCAAGCTAGTAATGCATCCTAGGATCCAAGGTACTCACCACACTTTCAGCACATGAAAGCAATTCACAACAGTTTATAACCTCACATGATCTTAAACCTCAGCCAAGAAGGAACAAGCTAGCCTAGAAGGTCCATCATGCTCAACATACTCATAACCATCACTATATCGACCCTTAAGGGCTCCTAGGTTCACAACCACTAAGTGGCATCTCAAGCTACTCTAGATCCATCCTAGGCATGCTACTAACATGATACAACTACAAAACTAAGGAAGGAACGAAGAGGAAGGGAGAGGAGAAGCCTACTGTTGAAGAAACCGCAGCCGCGGAGTCAAGCTGACGCCCCCTGCGGAACACAAAAACCGTCCCTGCGGAACACATAAGCCGCCCCTGCGCCTTGCTGCCGCCTTGGAGCCGCCCCCTGCGGCGCTGGTCAGCCGCACCTGCGGTGGTCTGGAGCCTGGAGCCGCCCATGCGGCCGTGATCAGCCGCACCTGCGGCGGTCTGGCGTCTTGGGGCCCGGAGCTGCCCCTGCGGCCGTGATGAGGCGCACCTACGGAGGGCTCTAGCCGCCCCTGCGGCCGTGATGATCCGCCCCGCAGGTTCGGTGCAGAAACTCGTTTTCTTCGTCTTCGATCGTGGATCCTTGGCTCCAATGTCCTCCTCTCCTTGTTGGGTCTTCTCCAAACACCAACCACTGATCCTAGACTCCCCTCCATGACCTAATCGAGTTAAGAATACATGCATGCAAGGATTTGAGTAAAACTTCTCAAAAGCTTCATCCATGGCCATGGATGAAGGAGGGAAGAAGAAAGAGTTAAGCAGCCAAGGAGGAGAAGGAAGGAAGATGGAGAAGCTTACCACAACAGATCTGATCCTCCTCTACTGCAGTTCCTAACCAAGAGCTTCCATGGATAAAGAAGAGAAAAGAGAGCAAAGAGAGGAAGAGAAGAGAGGGAGTAACGTGAAAGAGAAGAGAGGAGAGAGAGGGAGGGGACAAGAGCTGAAAAGTGGAGAGGGGATCAACGGGTCAGCTGACCTCTTGTCACCTCACCACGGAACGAGGGGTCGGAAATGACCCCTTGTCACCTCAACTCAGAACGAAGGGTCGGAAAGCGGAAAAAGGGAAAAAGGGAAAAACGACGAGTCGGCTCGGGATTTTAGGAATAAATCCCGGCACTCGGCACCTCGTGTCTGCGGGAAGATCTACAAAACGCTCTATGTCCGGAATAAAAATTCCGGACGTTACAACTAACCCCCCTAAAAACAAGTTTCATCCCGAAACTTGCTAAACGCAGCACTCTCGAACAAACACGTCTCGTAACCACGTGGAACTCATAAAACGTCAACTATCGCCTCTAATCCAAGTCTACGTATAGAATCACATCAACACCTCGCAAGGTGCACATATACTCATACAACTCACATAACACGTCATGACATAAACACATAGAACAAACAAGGGAAGATATCGGGACTAACCCGACGGTCCTATCGATGTCGCTAAATTTGCGTAAAACTCGGGATAGTTCCTCCAAATACTATCCTCCGTCTCCCATGTAGCCTCATCGGCTCCTCGCCTCGACCACTGCACTCTCAACATCGGTATCTCCTTTTATCGAAGCCGCCTCGTACTCCGCTATCAAATGCTCTACAAAAGTATGGTCCGGCTCGACCACTAGGTCCTCGTGGCTGATGATGTGCCTCGGGTCGTGTATGTACTCTCTCAGCTGAGAGACATGAAATACCGGATGGATACCCTCCAACCGCGGTGACAGTGCTAACCGGTATGCCACCTCACCGACTCTCTCCAAGATCTCGAATGGACCGACATATCGGGGGCTTAACTTCCCCTTAATGCCGAATCGCCTGACGCCCCGCGTCGGTGATACCCTCAACCACACCTGAGCTCCTACCCTGAACTCAAGAGGTCTACACCTCCTATCCGCATACGACCTCTGACGGCTCTGCGCGGCCAACATCCTCTCTCGAATCAAAGCAACTCTAGCCACGTCGTCCTGTACCTGATCTGGAGCTACAACGCTAGAACTCCCTGGCTCGTCCCAACATAAGGGAGTACGGCATCTCCGTCCATACAATGCCTCATACGGTGCCATCCCAATCGACGTGTGCCAACTGTTATTATACAAAAACTCGACCAACGGGAGATGATTTGGCCATACCTGACCCCAATCTAGTACACATGCTCGTAACATATCCTCTAATGTCTGAATAGTCCGCTCAGACTGGCCGTCGGTCTGTGGATGATATGCGGTGTTGATGGTCCTCGGTACCCCATGTAATCTCACAATCTCACGGGTAAACTCCTCGGCTAAACGAATCACCGGCCATATCGCGGTCTTCGTCAACCGATCTACAACCACCCATATCGCGTCGAAGCTCCTACTCGGTCTCAGACCGGTAACAAAATCCATGGATATGTCCTCTCACTTCCACTGCGGCACGGGCAGTGGGTGAAGCTCTCCTCCGTGTCTCTGGTGGTCGATCTTGACCTGCTGGAAGGTCGCGTATCGGGCCACATATCTAGCTACATCGGGCTTGAGCCCGCCCCACCAATAAAATCTCTTAATATCCTGGTACATCTTACTCGTGCCTGGGTGCACCGAGTAAGGTGTGGAATGTGCCTCATGCAAAATCCGCTCTCTCAACTCCTGATCCGACGGTACACAAATACGTCCCTGATGTCTCAATAGCCCGTCTGCTCCTGTGATAAACTGTGGTGCCTCTCCTCGGGACATCCTGTCCCGGATCCTCATCAAAATGGGACATCTCTCCTGCTTCTGCAGGATCTCTCCGGATAGGTCAGGTAATACCTTTAACTCGGACAAACAACAGTCCGTACCCGGGAACCGGATATCCAACTCCAAACCTATCAAATCCCTCTGCAACTGTGGTTGAACCGTAAGCCGAGCTATAGCCTCCTCTCGAAGTGTCCTCCTACTCAAAGCGTCGGAGACTACGTTTGCCTTCCCCGGATGGTACAAAATCTCTAAGTCAAAGTCCTTAATCAGCTCCAACCATCTCCTCTGGCGGTTATTCAACTCCCGCTGAGTGAATATATACTTCAGACTCTTATGGTCTGTGAAGATCTGGCATATAGCCCCGTACAAATAGTGTAGTCAGATCTTCAGGGCATGAATCACTGCCGCTAGCTCAAGATCATGGGTAGGGTAATTCTCCTCGTACAGCTTCAGCTGCCGAGAAGCGTACGCAATAACCCTACCCCTCTGCATCAAGACGCACCCCAAGCCGAGCTTGGAGGCGTCACTATACACTACAAAATCCTCTACGCCCTCAGGCTGGGCTAAAACAGGAGCGGAGGTCAACCTCCTCTTCAGCTCCTCGAAACTGCGCTGACAAGGCTCGGACCAGACGAATCTGGTGGACTTCCTCAGCAAGGATGTGAGCGGTCGTGCAATCACTGCGAAACCCTCAACAAAACGGCGGTAGTATCCCGCTAAGCCCAAGAAACTGCGCACCTCCTTGACCGTTCTAGGAGGCGGCCATGAGGAAACAAACTCTATCTTCGCCGGGTCAACCATGACACCCTCGGCGGAAACTATATGACCCAAAAATGTCACCTCGGACATCCAAAACTCGCACTTAGAGAGCTTAGCGTAAAGCTCTTTATCCTGGAGGACTCGAAGTACCGTCCTCAGGTGTCCCTCATGCTCCTCCCTACTCCGGGAGTAGACTAAGATGTCGTCTATAAACACTACCACGAATTGGTCCAAGAAGTCGATGAAGATGCCGTTCATCAACTCCATGAAGACGGCGGGTGCATTCGTGAGCCCAAATGGCATCACGACAAACTCATAATGGCCGTATCTTGTCCTGAATGCCGTCTTCGGCACGTCCTCCTCTCTCACCCTCAGTTGGTGATATCCCGACCTCAAATCAATACGTGAAAACACGGAGGCTCCCTGCAACTGGTCCAACAAATCATCAATGCGCGGCAACGGGTACTTGTTCTTGATGGTGACTTTGTTCAACTCCCGGTAATCAATGCATAGCCTCAAAGATCCGGCCTTCTTCCTAACGAAGAGGACCGGTACACCC
This sequence comes from Fagopyrum tataricum, assembly GCA_002319775.1. Classification (NCBI taxonomy): domain Eukaryota; kingdom Viridiplantae; phylum Streptophyta; class Magnoliopsida; order Caryophyllales; family Polygonaceae; genus Fagopyrum; species Fagopyrum tataricum. The sequence continues at coordinate 15,992,533 of CM008282.1, read as the reverse complement.
CAAGGGGAAACGCTCGGGCATATGAAACCCCTCTCGGCTAACTCCTCGAGCTGCTTCTTCAGCTCCAGCATCTCGATCGGCGCCATGCGGTATGGAGCCTTGGAGATCGGCCTCGTGCCGGGCTCCAACTCGATAGCAAAATCAACGCTCCTCTGCGGTGGTAGCCCGGGTGGCTCCCCGAAAACGTCCTCGAACTCGCATGCCACAGGAATCTCCTCCAGCGATGGTCCCGACTCCTCTTTCATGGCATAACACCATAAGGCCTCGCATCTCTGCCCGATAAGTCTAGCAGCTCGAACCGCGCTAATGACTGTACCGGCCTTCCCGTGGTCCCAACCTCGGAAAATCACCTTGTGCCCCGCCTCCGTGGTAATCGTCACGGTCCTCCGGCTGATGTCTAAAACGGATCGATGGCGGTCCATCCAATCCATCCCAAGGATGACTTCTTCATGCACTAAGTGCATGACAAAGAAGTCGGCTAACCAATCTCGGTTTTCCGAACGAATGGGACAACCGCGTACCTCTCAGGTACCACTAACCCTACCTCCATCAGGTAACTCTATGATAAAGGGTCTCCCCTCTACCGTAGCTAAGGACAACCTAGCACACAATCATCGGATAAAAAAGAGTGTGTAGCACCCGTATCAAATAAAACTCGGACCGAAAAGCCGTGAATCTGAATGGTACCTGCGGCTGCCGGCGCTAGAGGATCAACGGCACTCCTCAACTCAAATTCCCTGGCATGTGTGCCTCTGGTCTCCTGGGTACCTCCACCACGGCCTCTACCTCGGCCCTGTCCCTGAGCTGATCCTTGAGTACGAGCCTGACCCGGACCCTGTGACTGATACTGTGGCGGCCTCTACCTGCACCCTACTACGCCAGTAGGCGAAGAACCCTGCTGCGACTGTGACTTTCCCTGACGGCAAAAAGCGGCTCGGTGACCCACCTGACCACAAGTGAAACAAGCCACGGGCGGCTTCCTACATGCATTCCTCATGTGTCCAAACTCTCCACAACTGTAGCACTGACGTCCCCCATCTGATGCATGTCTCGACGTCTGAGGACCGGAACGTCCCTGACCCGCTACTCTGGCCCCTGAACTAGCTGCTACTCTCCTCTGTCTCTTGTCCGGTCCTCCAGACTGTGATGCCCTCCTAGACCCAGGGCGGTCTCTCTCATAGGCCGAAGTTCGGTCCTGGTACTCCGCCAGTGAGTCACAATGAAATCCTGCAAGGTAAGCACGAGTGGACTCCCTCAGTCTCTTGGAAAAGAGATAGACATGTTGGTCCGCTGAAGGTGCGGCGGGTCCCAACAAGGCTAACTCCACCCAAAATCGTCTAATCGCCTCAATGACTGGGAAGTCCTCGAATCCTGCCTCCAAGAAATCCTGGACTCTGTCTCTCCTAAGTGAATCCGGGCAAAAGGCCTCCCTAACGAGGCTCAGCAGTTGATCCATCCTGGTCACACCTCCTCTAACTGTCCTCCACCAATACTGGGCCTGCTCTCGAAATAAGGTCTGGACTATCTCAACCTGCCTCTCCTCTGGGCAACGGATCGCCTCTAAAGCTGACTCCACATGCCCAATCCAGTGCTCGACCTCTAACCCTACCTTCCCGTCGAAGTAGGGTATATGCTGCTGGTTGAAAGCCTTCAACCATGAATCAAGTCTCGGAGATCTCAGCTCGTCTCTCGCCCTAACAACCTCACAACCGGCTCGGGGTGCAACTACTGCCGGTGCAACTATCTCTGGTGCAGCCCTAATCTGAGTCACCCTTTGCGAGACCTTAGCTGATCTCGCAGGTGCAAGTGCAGGCACCGGTGGTGCGGGAGGTGGTGCTCCAGTCCTAAACGCCTCCTCAACTCGTCGTACGTAGTACCTAAACACGGTAGCTCCAACGGACGCTCCCCCGGTCCTGATAGATGGAGAACCCTGCGCCCCGGACCTCACAACGGTCCTATCCCTAGCCTCGGGAACGATGCTCTCTGCGACGTCCTCTACGGGGACCTCAACTGTTGGTGCACCCACAACTGGCGTGTCCGCAATAGGGATACGTCCCCGACCCCTGCCTTTGACGCCTGAAGGTCTTCCTACTCGTCCTCATCCCCGTCTCGGGACGGTAGGAGGGAGAGGGGGTCTACCCCTGGCGGGTCCTACGTAAGCGGTAGCTCTCGTATGTGCCATATGATAGCATATGACGTTTACTTAAGTATAAACACGTAGGTACTACTTATGATCTCGGTATGATAAAACTTTTAAAAGCGTAAGGTAAGCATGATCACAATATACATCCAAGGCATACAAGTCCAAAACATCCTAAGGCCACATACATAGCTAGGTACATACAATCCACAAACATCCTAAGGTCATATATATATATATATATATATATATATATATATATATATATATATATATATATATATATATATATATATATATATATATATATATATATATATATATATATATACGTACTAATATATATACATACTTATATATATACATACTTCTAATCCAGAGATCTATGTCGCCGAGGTTTGCGGAAGGAGTGGTGGTCCCGTACATTCTAACCCAAAACCGACTCATGCACATGATTTTGAGAACGAAATGTCAGAACCCGTGTGGGTTCTGTTTATCCCTCATTCGGCCTTTAAAAAGATTGCGAGTGCCATTGTTGTCAACCTGGCTCTGATACCACTTTTGTAACACCCCAAATCCGCGGGACTCGGGATGCTACGGGCGAGACCTCACAATGGGTCCCGACCCTTAGCCTGACAACAATTTCACCGGACCTTTCCAACAAGGCACCAATAAAGGCAAAACTCAAAATCGTTTATAATGTATGCGAGAGACTGAAGAGTAAAAATAAAAGGTGGAAACTCAGCCGAGTACTCAAAACGACATAACTCCGATAAGGAAATCTAAACCATACAGCATAATCCAACATAAAAAGGCATATCAAAAAAACGTCCCCGTCCTATAATGTACGGAGACCCCGACTGTCCATTGCTCCACCTCACTCGGCAGCGTCCCTAACCTGCAAGACATCTACAGAACGGTTTAAAACCGTTAGCTAATATTCGAAGCATTAGAAAAGAGGTGAAGGCACATACACACATATATCACATAACACATACATACTCCAAAACACACAAGTCCGGTTTATTATCTTTTTATTATTAAGTCGTATCCCGCTCTAATTCAACTTAGTTTTGTGACACGAGAACCACCGAGGTCTCGCCTCGGTCCCTACTTACCGGAAAGGAATGGTACTGATGCATCCGACCGTCTACCCGCCCGGGCTAGTCGCCGAGAACCTCCTAGACTCTCTCAAGAGCTAGGAAGATGATGTCACCGCCCGTTACCATACACTTGGGCCAAAATAATATAAAGTCGGTGGTCCTATTTACCGGTTTAGTTGTTTATAACATAAACAATAACACGCACACACACCACCAACACACATCGATGCTAATACGTAAAATACGAGCTAAGTAAGTCCGGAGACTTACCTCGTCACCACACTCTCGCTTCCTTAAGGAGAAAGCCCACAACCTGCTCACAAGAGATATGCATATCAATCATGCTCACACTCAAGAAGTCTTAGACTTCACTCTAGTGATCTAAGCAAGATCACCTAACCCTCAAGCTAGGAATGCATCCTAGGATCCAAGGTACTCACCACACTCTCAGCACATGAAAGCAATTCACAACAGTTTATAACCTCACATGATCTTAAACCTCAGTCAAGAAGGAACAAGTTAGCCTAGAAGGTCCATCATGCTCAACATACTCATAACCATCACTATATCGAGCCTTGAGGGCTCCTAGGTTCACAACCACTAAGTGGCATGTCAATCTACTCTAGATCCATCCTAGGCATGCTACTAACATGATACAACTACAAAACTAAGGAAGGAACGAAGAGGAAGGGAGAGGAGAAGCCTACTGTTGAAGAAACCGCAGTCGCGGAGTCAAGCTGGCGCCACTTGCGGAACACAGAAGCTGCCCCTGCACCTTGTTGCCGCCCCTGCGGCGCTGGTCAGCCGCACCTGCGGTGGTCTGGAGCCTGGAACCGCCCCTGCGGCCGTGATCAGCCGCACCTGCGGCGGTCTAGCGTCCTGGAGCCCGGAGTCGCCCCTGCAGCCGTGATGACGCGCACCTGCGGCGGGCTCTAGCCGCCCCTGCGGTTGTGATGATCCGCCCCGTGGGTTCGGTGCAGAAACTCGTCTTCTTCGTCTTCGATCATGGATCATTGGCTCCAATGTCCTCCTCTCCTTGCTGGGTCTTCTCCAAATACCAACCACTGATCCTAGACTCCCCTCCATGACCTAATCGAGCTAAGAACACATGCGTGCAAAGATTTGAGTAAAACTTCTCAAAAGCTTTATCCATGGCCATGGATGAAGGAGGGAAGAAGAAAGAATTAAGTAGCCAAGGAGGAGAAGGAAGGAAGAGGGAGAAGCTTACCACACCAAATCTGATCCTCCTCTAATGCAGTCCCAAACCAAGAGCTTCAATGGAGAAAGAAGAGAAAAGAGAGCAAAGAGAGGAAGAGAAGAGAGGGAGTAACGTGAAAGAGAAGAGATGAGAGAGAGGGAGGGGACAAGAGCTGAAAAGCGGAGAGGGGATCAAGGGGTCAGCTGACCTCTTGTCACCTCACCACGGAACGAGGGGTCGGAACTAACCCCTTGTCACCTCAACTCGGAACGAAGGGTCGGAAAGCGGAAAAAGGGAAAAACGACGAGTCGGCTCGGGATTTTAGGAATAAATCCCGGCACTCGGCACCTCGTGCCTGCGGGAAGATCTACAAAACGCTCTAAGTCCGGAATAAAAATTCAGGACGTTACATAGTGAATATCACACATCAAGTTTGAGTTAAATAATTGCATAAGTGGTCCACATCAGCTGGAAAGGTCGAGTTTTTGGTTGCCTTTGATCGGGGTTCCTGAGCGTTCAGTCTAGTTTTTCCACTGTAGTATAAAGTTACAAGTAGCCCGGGTTTTTGTGCTTCTTTCCTCGGGTTTTTGTGCTTTCTTGGTTGAGTTGTCATTTTCACCCAAGGTAAGTGAAATCTTCGTCTACTTACTTGCTCGGGTTCCTTCTCCTTCTTAGGTTGAGTTTTGGCTCACCCGACCTATGTTGAATAAAAATGCTTCTTAGTTCGGGTGGATTTGTCTTCCTTTGTCGAGTTTTGTGTCATCTTTGCTCGATTTTCCTGAGTGTCTAGGTTGGACTTTTTCAACTAAAGGTGTTCTTGGTTGGGGTTTCGAAGTCTTCTTACCTTTGGTTTCACAAAACCTGAGGGTCCTCTTCTTCGGGCTTCTTGCTTGTTTTGCTCCTTTCTTCCTTGCTTTCTTGAGTACTTGCTTCCATAGCTTTTTGATGATGATGATGTATGAATGTATGATGAGTATCCCTTGGAATTGGCTTAGATTGGTCTATTTTGCTCCATTTTAGACCTAAATCATCTAGAATACAAAACACAAGGGGAGTAGACAATCTTTGATACTTAAAGTATTAGCAAATATGTGAATGCCCTTTTCCATGCAAAACTAAGGAATATAAACAAAAATACATCTATAAGGATATCATAAAAACATGCTATCAATGTACACCTTTGCTACGTTGCTAGTTTTTGTTCCTAGGTCGAGTGAACATGTCTTCTTAGTCCGGGTGAAATTTCTTCTTAGTCTTGGTTTTCTAGTTTCACTTGGCCTTAGTTGACATTTGCACTCCAGATTCTTAAATGGCCAGTTTGCACTTCTTCTTACCTAGACTGAGGCTTCACTCTAGATTCCTCCCTTTGGGTATCTTTGCTTCTTTGGCTTCTTGTAAGTGTTGATGCTTGGTTCCTTTCCAACTTTGCTCATGCATGGTGATGATGGCTTGATGAGTGTTCCTTGGGATTACTTGGATTGATCATTTGTGCTCAATTTTAGACCTAAATCACCTATAAACACAAAATTCAACAAGAGTAGACATTCATTGACATTTTAAGCACATCCAAAGATGTATATGTCTATTCAATGCAAAACTAAGGAAAAACACACAAAAACACATCTATAAACACAACATGAAAACATGATATAAAAATACCATATACTTAGCTCTTACTTGTCCCCGAGTAAAAAATAAATACAAAGGTTATCAAAAGAAAAAAAATAAAAAAAAGGTAAAAGGAATATCTTTTTGGAGTATGCTTCGAATAATAGATCACTTTTTTAGAATATTAGAGCCATGGCAAGAAATTAGAACATAGTTGAAAATAACGAGCCTGAAATTAAGCATGGAACAATGTATGCTAAATCTTGACACATAAAACCTATAGTCTAGGATCCTAAGTTAAGACAACTTGTGTTTGCTACTTAGAGGTCTTTAATGATGCTTTCCTATGACTTGTATTGCTCATCCAAATGTTTAAAACATAGCCAAATGATCAAATGCTCAAGTCAAATCAAGTATGATTGGGTCCTTTATAATTCATTTATTCTTGTACTCGGCCTATCAAATAAAATCTCCATGCATTTTTTGGCATGGTTGACATTCACTTGGCATTCATCTTTTTCATGATATGCCTTTTGCTTATGGTTAGTATTATTCACTCAAGTGAGTGTCAACTAGTGTAAGCTTTCCTAGGGCTAAGAAATTAAGAGTTCATAACCAATACACACTATCATGAACCTTATGTATGTGTACTTTAACTCAAAATTCATAGCATAGGAATCACTAAGTCATACATCAACCAATAGAAAGGTATAAGTGCATAACTAAATTCATCTTTCATATACATTTCATGGATGACTATTTAACATGCTTCTTATATACTTAAATCACACACTTTACAATGAAGTCTACAATTATTGACATGGATATAACATAAGTTTTATCATCAAGATCATTTCATCATTCAAAGAAGCATACAAAAACTTTGAAATATTTCTTTACATTTTTAAATTTTTTTGGATTTTTTGTAAAATAAAAGACTAACACAAAAATGAAAAAAAAAACGAAGAATAAATAATAAAATATGTAATACATATATATACACATAAATGTAAGCATTCTCATGTCCCGTACTTAAACTTTGCACTGTCCCTAATACAAAAGAAAAAAATAGAGATTAAGAAGAACTTACAAGATGCAATGGTGTTTGTGGTAGTAGGTGAGGTCTTATTCCATCCTTAGACATGGCTCATTTGATCAAGCATAATTTCATGGAAGGAGATGAAGAGAAGTAGAAGAGATCTCCATTGGAAAGGAGGAGAAAATTACACATTAGCCGAATTCACTTGAGGTAGGCAAAAATTTTCCCTAGATCGGTTGAATTCCACCCGATCGAGTAGGGTATGTTGAAGAAAAATCGAAGTCACTCAATGTAAAGCTTCCTCGTGTTCCTTTGAGCATTCTTCTTCCTCTATCCCCTATCCTTGAATATCATGAAGCACAAAAAGAGGAAAGACAAGATTATTTTAGAAACAAAATAGAGAAAAGGAAAATAAACGTACCAACGGATTGCCTTCCATCAAGCGTCCTTATTTAAGGTCATAGAATATGCCCATCTTCCTCTAAGCAAGCTTTATGAAATCTTTGGGCAACCACTTAGTTTGGAGAAATCATATCCACCATGTTATCTTTCCTATTTAAAATAAATCTTGAATTTAATTTTCGGACTTTGGTGCATCTTCACCAAGTTTCTTGTTCCTTCCTTTTTTTTGAAAGAATGTTGACCTCTTTTGTTTCTTCAAGATTTGTTTATCTACCCCATACTTATTTTGTACTTCCTAATCAAGCAATGCACCTATGGGGGTGAGTGGAATAAGAGTCTCTACCACTTGAGTTGCCCCATCCTTGATCAAACAATCATCACTAGACCTTGTAGGGTCATCATGAAGCTTTCCGCTAAGGTTTATGACAATGACAATATCCTCAATCTCTTTCAAAAATACCCATTCCCTTTTCTTAGTTTCTTTTCGGACAACTTCTTCTTCAAGGGGCACATCAACACTTGAATCTTCAAAGCTTGGCTTCTTAATGCTTGGCTCCTTGTCCATCATCATCCATTCTATTTTGACTTCAATAACTTGTGGAGCCTTAAGTGGCTTTGACAAATTTTCCACTTGTTGTGCAAATTGTTGCTCAAGCATCTCATAGAATGTTTTTATACTATCTTTCTAGTCATGCTTTTGTTTATTTTTCCTTATTTTTGCATGGGGAAAAGGAACATAAATCTTTGTCATTGCTTAAATACATCAAAGAATGTCTACTCCTTTGTGTTTTGTGATTTAGGTGATTTAGTTTCGAAATGGAACACAAAGAGCCAAATCTTCACCAATTCTAAAGGAGTTCTCATACACCACCCCATCATCAAGGATTAAGAAGAAAATGAGGCAAGGAGATATGAAACATGGAGGAAAAGGATGCAAGGAGTCAAGTAGAAAGGGGAAAATGCCTCAAAGGAAGACCCAAACTACAATTGTCAACTATGGTCGAGTGAAGTTTTACTCGGTAAAAGAAGCCCCAAACACAAGAACTAAGAAGATATGGTCTATCTAGTGCAAAAGCATCTCACATCAAGTTAGTCCATGTGGCCATGAAACTCGAGAGAAGAAAGTCCAAGTGAAACTAAGACTTGGTCATACCTCAAGTGGAGTAGAGCACTCGACTATGTGGAAGTCAGGTCTCGAAAGAAGCAAGTCCAAGCAAAAAGGAGACTCGATACAAGTGCATTTCTCCTTTTGACGGTTATTCACTCGTCCTTGAGTTCTCCCGATATCGACATATGGCTACAGTGCAACAACATCCACTTAGCTGACGGTTCGAGTCAAGATGGGTTCAGCAAGGAGGGACCGGGATAGACTTAGCAAGTCCGGCTTGATGGGGCGAACCTTTCTCAATTCAAGTACAAGAACCGTTGGTGAGAAGACTTTCAAGAACCAATCGGTCTCAGTTCTGCAAGTGCGGTTTTGGTCCGATTTGGGTTGGGTCCAGGTTCGATTTGAGGGTGGTCAGACCGGTTTTGGGTGGTGAATTCGGACTCAAGTCGAACCAGTTCAGGTGGGAAAGGTTAGGGACCGGTTTGATGGGTTTTACGAGAGGAGGTAAGTGGCGGTTTTAGGGTTCGATTGGTTCCGTATTGCAAGGCTAGGGTTCATGCGAGGGTTCAGGCTTGGTTTTCCGGCAAAGGGGTGGCGACACTAGGGGCTGACGGAGGTAGGAGTTGGTAAGGCAGCGGCTGGTGGGGCTTCACGTGAATCTTGATTCAATTGCATGAAAATCAAGCTTTTGTTGCAACCGATTTGTTGGCAATTCAATCTTGAATTTTGTGGGATGGGTTTTCCGATCAAGAACGGGTAAAGGAAAGAATCTTGGTTGAAGGTATCAAGGTGAAGAATAGGCTTCAATTTAATGGTTTACAAGAATTGAATTCGGAACTGAAAGGCAAAAAAAGAAACGAGAATAGTAGGACTAATTGTTGCGGTAATCTACTCTAGTGACTCTTTTTTCTTTTTAGAATTTCTTGACGGATCTTGAAATTTTGATTTTTCTTGTTTTTTGATGGATTGGTGTCGATTAACGCAGCTTTGATACCGCTTTGATATGGGAATTCGTCGTGTGTTGCCCCGATCTTTCGAAATCAAGACTTGAATGAAAGAGGATGGAAAAGACGTGGGATGTGGATGATGAAAACGGATGATTGATCCAATGGTGGTGAAGGATCGGTAGCTGGATAGATCTGGTCGAACTCTTGAAGCAACGTGGAGCACACTAAGGAAACTAAGGCCCTAACACACAACTAGGGTTGATTGAAGAACCCTTCTGCTATAATCTCACACAAAGGGAAGCGATAGTTCACAAAACACGAAAAGTCGCCTAATGATGATTGAAAGCACCAACTTGGCAATTCAAGTGACACAACTCAAAACAATCCAAGCTATGGGGTGAGTGGAATCCCACGCACTCAGTTTGTACATGATTTCACCTATTTGTTTCCAATTCCACGAGAGAGAAAATACTTGAAAAGTATATGTGTTTTAATTAATTTCAAAGGTGAGTAAAAACATTCAGCCTTCAATGCCTTATATAGGCATCCCGGGCGTCATCTACCATAACTAGGGTTTGCTTAAAGATAAGATCAAACTATGGGCTAAAATCTAACAATAAAAAAAAACCATAAAATAAAGCAATTAAAAACAAGACCATAATTAAAAGAAGTCTAAATATGGGTTAAAATGAAGATCTAATTAAGGCCTAATTTGACCAATAAAAGAGGCCCATCTTAGATAGGGAAAACGTCCAACTCTTCCATAAACATGCAGCCCATATGCAAGCCATTCAAACTCTTCTCCTTTCCCATGCATACGTGCTCATGCATGCATGTGTATGGCTGCATCTCTCCCATGTGAATCACGGCCATCTCCATGAAAATCTCGGCCAATTCCGTCTCCTCCCGTATGTTAATCTCGGCGGTCATCTACATGCATATCTCGGCCATTGTCGTCTCTTCTCGTATGTGATCACACTTCCATTTGCAATCTCCAATGCATATATCCGATTATTTGCACATATCAATCTATCTAGATTGATCCATCTCTTCTTTCCATACAAAGAAGACAAGGAGTATTCCTTAAAGATTCGGGACGACCAAGAAGGATCTTGAATACTCAAGAGGAATCCAAAAGGGGGCAGAACATTCCGAAAAGTGGCAAAATGTTCCGGAAGATCGCGGAATATTCCAGAAGAAGGCAGAATCGTTTGGATGGAGGCATAATATTCTGGAATGAGATGGGACCTTCTAGAATAAATTAAAGTAGAAGTTTCTATACTTAAGTGGAAACTTACGGAACAATGTGGACTATTCTAGAGATCATTAAAATCCTCTAGGACTGTGTAGAATCTCGTAGGCTCTGCTAGAACCCTACGGAATAGTCTAGAAGTTTAGAGAAGTCTAGGCTTTGTTATAGTGAGGAAGGCTCTGAAATGACCTAAAAGAATCGAGTTCGGGAACTTTTAAGTAGAGGAGGTGGTCATGGATATAAATAAGGAGGCCACCCCTCGTTTGCATCACCCTCCATCATCCATCAGAATCCACTCCAAAAGCTCTCATTTGTAAACCTTTATTGGGAGATATAAAGACAAGCTTTGCCTATAAGTCTTCAAGTTTGCCTAGTCATCTAGACGAAGCGTTCATAGTCAAGGAACTTTAAGGAGTAAGGTTGATCCAAATTCCAAGCTCTCCGTCGAAGCCTTCTAAATCTCTCTTCTAATACAAAGTCTTTAAGTTACTTAGCCATAAATCTTAAGCTCTTTCATTAAAAACATCGGAGATAAGCTGATCTTAGCACGACAAGGGATCGAGACAAGTTAAGAACCACACGGTTTGGAGTTAGGAAAACTCGGCCCGTGACATAAACATGCCCTTCCCACCCAAAAAACAAAAACAAACAGGCCCTAATAACATGACACATAAAATCACATCAAAGACACCACTGAGAGACGAGTATCCGAAATCCAAGTTAGAAGAAGGTAATATAACCACAAATTAAAAGACATAGCTAAGACGGTAGGGCAAGTTACAGATACGCTTGTTTCTCGATATCCCAGAAAATTGATCAAAGAAATAGCTTACTTCACAGAAGTCGAACCAGTTCATATATAGAAATATAATTACAAAGATCCTCTGGAATTTGAAGGTCCCGTATATCATGTAGACATTTTCGAGGATGATGGCTGCTGCTCACAACTTCAAATTTTTTATTTTATTTTTGAATATAAACTTTCAATTTTGAATTGAATGTTGCTTGAAGTAGGATTGAATTCCCTGCGGATCTCAATCTCCTAGAGTAAATGATGACATCGATGCATCAACTGTATTTACTAGGGCATACATCACAAATATATTAAACCGCAGATTTAACAACTTAGCTCAGATGAAGGGTTTGTGACACTAAATGCAGAATAGCTGGTGAACAGCAAAGTAAAAGAGTCGAATTGACATATTTAGGATCATTGTTTACGATAACATTACTTGTAAGAGAATACATGCACGTGAATACTGAGTTGAAAGAGTGATGCATGCTTAACAGTAACAAGTTCATAGTAACTTATAGTAGTTTATTTGTGTTTAATTCAGGGTTTGTTTACTTGTAGTTATTTGTATTTCGTTTAGTTTATAAACCCTGAGTTTAATTTTTATGAGTGTTTATTTGGAGATTGATTTATTTCTCTATGAGTTTATTTGGATCTATAAACTACATAAAAATGAACTTATCGGATCAAGGTCATTTTTACTTCGATGGGTTCACTTTTGTTTAAAACTCAATTTTGATGTTGTGTTTTCCCATCCCGATATTCATCGTTCATCCCAGGGTATTTCACGTTATTCTTCAATATATTTAGGGGCATAAGTTTTTTTATAAGAAAAATAAATCCAAAAAATAAACTACAATTAAACAACTTTATATGATTTACTTATATAAACCCATTGAAAAATAAAACCGATAATAAACTATAGACCAACATAAATTCATTTTGATCTTGTGCTTGGTTGTGCTATCCTTGGGTATTCGATTTTATTAAGGCTATTCATGTCTTTTGAAGTAAAATAAACCCAAAAATAAACTCTAAGTAAACAGTTTTATCCAATTTATTTATATAAATATGTTGAAAAATAAACTCGAAAATAAACTATAAAACCATATAAAGTCATTACGAAAAAAAGCAATCCGCAAGTAAACTTAGTTGTTATGATATTGATATAGACTCATCGTAAAACCCATTGAATTCAAAAAAAGTCGACTCCATTTTGAGGTTAACCAAGCCTTAGCTATCTCCAATTGAATGCATAGAATTAAATTGGAGAGACAAAAGTAGGAGCGCCTTCTGGTGACTTGCTGATGCTGACCATTTATAAGCAGAGATGTAAATATGTAATAGAAAGAGAGAGATTCTCAATTCTCAATTCTCAATTCTAATGTTTACTTTAATTTTGGCCCACAGTGTTAATTTGGAGAATGTCTCTACCACAACCAGAAGAGCACAATTACACTTACTTACTGCGGATAACAAAACATGTAGTTGATGAAGGTAAAAAGAGACGTACGAAGCAAAGTAGCAGTTGGGGGCAGTGGGCAAGCGGGTCGGGTCTTGAAAATGTGGGTCACTATTAGGGATTCTGCAAAATCTAGAGCATTCAACCAGGTCAGGTCTGTCATCCGCCAACAATTCACAATAAATACTAAACAGCAGGCTGTGGTGAAGACAGTAAGGCCACTACCAACAACAAGAAGCACTTCATGACTAGATTACCCAAATTCAACTGTGAGAGACAAATTTTACACTCTCAACACTACTTCATACTTTCACATACACAACTTAATGCTAGTTTTCACTTCACCCCACTTTTAACTTTTGAGTTTTCAATGAAAAAACTACAACCAAAATCCAACCATTCTTTCTTACTATTATAGACTCATAATTGATAATTTCTTGATTTTAGTTATGATAATTAATGTTTTACTAATGATAAATCCTTTTTAAGTATACTAATTTATTTATTTTTGGGTAAAGTTTTAAGTATACTAATTTAACCTATTATAATATACTTTCCAAATTCATCATAGTCATCAAGTTTGTACAACCTATACAATTAGGTTACCCATATGAGTTTAGGTGTGCCAACCACTAAATTTTGTAGGTATATAATGCAATGTACAAAAAGTTATACTTTGTAAGTGGCATTTCAAATGTAAAGACCTCTCTCATCCATGGAATATTGATTATTGAGATTGTCTTAGGTGTCTTCTTCATAAGTGTAGTGAATGTCTTTCAGAATATAATATACATGAGTAATATTATTTAAAATAAATTTTATTGAAAAACAAACATTACAGAATATAATATACATTAGCCAACATAATGTAGCCAAGGATAGCACGACCAAGCATATATAATAGTATTTTCATCGCCAACAAAACTATCAAAAGGTGTATTGTTGGAATTTACCTCAGATTTGGTATTAAATACAGAAGGGTTCCAAAAAAAATATTTTGTTTTGTTTAGAATAAGCATATTGAGTTTAATCCTAATTAGCACACTTAGGTCTCGTTTGGTATCGCTAGGAATCATTCTCGGTAACGGAATGATTCTGAATCAATCAAAAACTATTTTTGTTCAGAGGTCTTATTACACATGAAAGTAATCAAATCAAATCATTTCCATTTTCATTCCTTCCCTTAATCGATTCCATTTCGTTTTCATTCCACCCTCAAACTAAACGGACACTTACATTCTTGGAGAAGATTTGTAGCATCACTACCTAAAAATACTTCGATAAAGATTATTAAAGTAGTTAAATTCATCCTTATTAAGATATAGAAGATTTCCATATTTTTTATATTCTTTTGTAACTTCATCACACGCATTATCTGCTTCATAACCATAAATAAAAATTATAAATAAAAAAAAAAAAACTAACATCGTTATATAAAAAAATGATATTCATTTTAATAAGTGTTACATTACGATGAAGAAAGTGTGATATTCCTCCTTGTTGGGATCGGGTTTGGACTTCATTAACTTGGTAAAGAATAAGAGTAGATTTGTAAAAGTAACTCGATTATTAAACTAGTTCATTTGAACTCATAAAATAGAGCAGTAATACCAAACTATTAATAGGTCGTCAAAAAAGTGATATTGGATGTTGAATGTAAATATGAGATTATTTTATTATAACTTTGTTTCATCAATATAATTAATTAGTTTAATTCAATTTAATTACAATTTATACAAAATATTATACAAATAAAAACTATAAATAGCGTCAAAAAAACATCGAGTTTTGTATCTTTGACATTATTGTGGATTGATTTTCTAGACAGTTAAAAGCGTCGATAAAATTTGACGGTAATTTATCATTTTTCTTGACATTTTTATTCATTAATTGTTTCTCGCTATATTCAAAATTCTCAAAGCGTTAAGGTGTCATTTCTCATAGAAAATGCGAGAATGTCGAATACAAAGAATCAATATTCGTATTTGGGACAACAAAATGTGCAGATATTCTCGAAGTTTACAAACGTCGACCAAAACCGAAAGTAAAATTCTCGGCGCTTTACCAAGCGTCAAGAAAATAAATTTCGACGCTTTGAGAGCCTAAAATGGCCTAAAAAGTGTTGATTTAAACCATGTTTTCTACTAGGGTGAGACTAAACCTTTTATTGATTCATGAAATCCAGATTATAAATAAATTACATAAAATAAATCTTATTAAATCATAATCCAGGAACACCATTCGTTATCTTCCATTAAGATAAATCTAGGTTCCAAGTAAGAACCATTTTGACATATGTGCCGACCGGGTTGTTTAGTTAGGTGTCTTCCACACGCCGGTGGGATAGGGGTGAGGTCTAATTTGGAGAGACCCTCATCACCAAGAACCATTTGTACGGCGTACCTATACGCCAACAATGACGAAAATAACACATAATTATGATGTAAAATTAACATCAGGAATAATCGTTTATCTTGCGATGATGATGTAGAGTAACTTAGGTAAGCTAGTGATTCATTTGGCTAAAGTAACGGAGTCCGAGTATGTTACACTAGTTTAATCCATGAGAGAAATCATCTTATGATAGTACTCCTCTCGAGTCATAGATCCCAAGAAGGGGCAATCGGTAGTACCGATCAAAGTTACACGTCAAACTTGAGGTTGGCCCAAGATGCATGTGCGCCTATTCTTACACGACATTGATCTATGTTTCCTTGGATGATTCATCGTTCAACAATGTGAATGGAATGCATAATAACAACATCGACCTTTTTGGCTTCGTTACGCTTCCATTTCATTTGAATATCTCCTTTGGGGCATCTTTTCCTATAAATTCACTATCGAGGTGAGTTGGGAAGGATAAGTGGGGTCAATGAGGGTCGGTGAGATTTATTTGGTGAGTTTGTTCCACAAACTCGATGTTCACTTTAATAGAAACTCAAAGGTTGTCTAGGTTTTGGTTATGTGCACTTGTTAAAAGTCAAGTACTTCTCATTTCATGGTATCTAAGTACCCTTAGATTTTGAAGATGACAAAAAAACATGTGAACTTTCTGTGTACATGTTTGAGGGTTTTTTTTTTTTCAAGAACGGTGAAGAACGTGTGAAGGAGTTCTAGCGAAGAAGTACACAAAAGGCCGGTACTTTTAGACTCAAACACATGAAGATGCCTATTTAAGTGCCTAATGCAACTAGGACTTATATATAAACAGAGGAAGAAGGTCAAACATATCAAGGAAGATCATGTGGTATACTCATGAAGATCTCCATGCGTGTTTTATATTTTATTTTAGAATATTATGTATCTAGGAGATCTAGTGTACAAGTTACGTGTATTATATATCTAAAAATATTATTTTAACTAATTATAGTTAGAATATTATATTATCTATCTTAAACTATATATACTAAGTAACAACCTTAGGATTAGAATATTGCGTCACAACACATTTACACACCATTCAAAGGCGAGATGAAGCTTAAGAGCTTGAGGCTTTCAAGGACCTTGTTCGAAGGAAGAATAATCTTTTTGAAAGTTAGAGCTTGAGGGATTATAAGAGGTTGTATTGGTTAAAGGTTGTCTACATGCAATGGTGTATAGTTTGAGTGTTACCGTGTACATTCGAGATAACTTTTAAACTTCCCTTGAATTTTTTGGAAAAAATAAATCAAACAATATTATTGAGAAAAAACATAAACTGTTAAAAAAAAACGTGAAATTTCAAACAAAGTCCTTTTTCACTTCAAAATAGTTGTTGTGTATAATCATATGTTGGGGTGATTGTTACAAAAACTAACTTATTAAACCCATTCATTTTAAACCACTCACGAACTATCTATAATCAAAGGTTTTGCGGTCCGAACAAGTCCTCTACATTATTTCATCATATTCGAGCTTTCATTGCTCTCTTCTTTGGTTAGTTTTTTTCCATCTTTTAGGAAGTTTTCGGTCTTTTTGTTCTGTTTTTGGTTGTTTTATTATCTCTTTATTGGTGTTTTGTTGGCTTCTTGACAACTAATTTGTCTACCGATTTTTTCAGTGACTTGATACTTGGTACCCCTTTATCATAAAAAATTAAAAATAAAATAGGTGAAGTTTTTGCCCAAAAACTAATAAATTAATAATAAAAAAAAAGTGGGTTGAATTCACTTGGATTGTTGGAGCGGGTCTGAGTTGAAGCTGGACGGAAGAGGAGGAGATTTTGTTTCTGCTGTGCTGATCCCTTTCATTTGTTTTCAGACGCCGGCCTAAGGAGAGGAGAAGCCCACTGGGCCTCGATGGCCCACATTTCTGGGCCGAAGGTAATGGACATGGGAGAACGGCCCACGAGCAGAAGTTGGACGCCAAACAAGCTTGATTTCTGGGCTTCTTATTACGGCTGCTTTCTTCCTTTCTCTCAGGCTGTTAATAAAAAAATATTTTCACAAAAATAATATATCTTTTCCTTGCCCAATAAATCATCCATCATTTCCGGATATTCGATGTACGAACTCTTTAAAACCTATAAATTAGAAGTCCTTATTCACTCGTTTACTCAACTTCAACTTGATTAATCTTGTGCATTTGTTTTTAATATTGATCAATCATCCAACACCTCATAAAAATCAAAATTTATTTGAGCATTTTATCCGCGATCAACCCTACCGCTACTCCGACTACCGCAGTTGTGGTTTTGCTTCTATTCATCCATCAACTCTAGATTGAATCCGGTATTTAATGTTTCTCTTTTCTTATTTACTTTCTATTAACACGTGTTATTGTAATTGCATATCTCTCAACATTGCAATTTTTAATCTGATTTTTAAAAAAAAACCAAATTTTTACAGTTGATAACAAGCAAGTTTGTATACATAAGTCATTTATTCCTTTCTTTAGGATTCCCTTGAAGGAGACGAAAAATACCCTATTTGAATGATTGGAGAAACACAGACAAGTCAAGACAAGAGTTCTACCATTTAATCATATCAAGATTGATGTTAGGCTTGGACCCGTTGTATGGTGCGACTATATAATATGAGAGGTCCAAATGAGTAAGCCTATAGGTGAATCTACAAAAACGTATCATGAAAGCATTAAGAATGTCGTGTTTCGGGGTGACCGTATTTGTATCGTGACATAGGAGGTCATTGTACCATTGATCTGCAGATCAAAATTCATGCACCGAGACTAGCAATATCATGCATCACAAGAAAGAGTGCCATGGTTGGCCCCATCTGCACGAGCCGCCCGATGCAAAGCCTCTCGACGCGAAAGAGATGTACGAACATGGCAATGGGTGTGCTAGCAAGGAGGGCACCACAATTGACTCCACCCGATGCAAGGCTTGAATCCTTGCCCGTATCCGCCCGGCTTCAGCCGCGGTCCGGACTTTTTGTAAAAATTTGTGAACTGAAGGTTTCTTTATTCATTGATAGTAGCCCGATAATCAAACACTTTCCTTCAAGTTGGAGGTGCGATTCAACAACTCCAAGCTTAACAATAGAAACTCAAAGAGTAATAAGGACTAGATTGACCTCCTCCCTTCATTGGTGTTTATTCTATTGGCGTTGATATGACGCCGGTAGGTTGGGCCCTAGAATGCAGCTAGATTAACGTCCTAGGGTAAGTTTTGTGTCATAGGATGCAGGTTGATTTGCGTCATAGGGTAAGTTTTAGGCCCTATGACGCAAGTTAATTAGTGTTCTAGGGTAAGGTTTAGGCTCTAGGATGTGGGTTGATTAGCGTCTTAGGTAGGTAGGAGAGAAAATATGCTATAAGGACTTGATGAATCTCCCTCCTTTTTTTGCACCTTGTTTTGTTGGTAGTAATAACATGCCGATATGAGTTTGAACGAAGAGATACTATAATGACTTCATTGACCTCCTGATGAGTGTCAAAAGTACAATATTTTTCCTTATGTTTTCATGCATTTCGCATTCTCGTTTACATCTCACATATAAATTTTTTAATAAAAACTCCCACTTTCTGTATTTCGGTATCTACCTTGACTTTTCTATGTTTCAGGCTTTTTAGGTGTTAAACACATCGAAATTGCATCCTCCCTGAAGTCAGAGCGATAAGATCATCAAACTGGTCGACTGAAGAGTTGGAACATAAAGTCCACACACACAATTTTCTACAAAAAGAGATTCAAGAACAACGAAGAACTAGATATTTACGCCCATGTCATGGTCGTAACGGACTGTAACAACACTACAAAAAATATTTTGCAATGAGAATTTGTGTCGGCGAGCAATTGTTGTGGCAATTGGTTTGACGTTTGCGACGGAGAACAATTCCGGTGATATTTGGTTTGACATTTGCGACGAAGAGCAACTTTCGTGGCAATTGGTTTGTTATTTGTGACAGAATGGATACCATTGTGACGGATGCAACGCCACATTAACTTGTTGATGCAAATTAACTATTTTTGAAAGAAAAAAAAATCAACATTCAGTTTTTGGGGGAATTCTCAGCTCTTTTTACCATTCTAAACCCTAACCTTGCTTACTATCCCAAAGACCAAAACTATGTCGTCTTCCTCTGACGGCCTCCCTTTTTCTTTCTCCTTCTTAACTTCAATTAGAACTGATACCTTTCTTCACGTCTCCCTCCTTGATGGATCTCACTTCCGCTTTGAAGAGCTTATTCGAGAAAGGCCCTTGAGAAGGGCAGACTCTCCCTTGGACTCACGATCCAAATCGGAAAAACTGCACAAGCAATACAAAGAAGATGAACCTCTCAATCGAGTGTTGAGCCCATAACGAATGGGTTGTCAAGTACCTTGATTCCTCTAATGGAACTTATATATTCTCTAATGCCCCCCTCCGCCCATGGATTATGATCTCCGCACAACGATGTGCTCAATTACAATGAATTAACTTTAATTAGGGTTCAATTTTTGTATTTTTCCGCTTAAACTTCTTATTATGTTCGAAAACTTATTCAAATTGGTTTATATGGGGAACAAAAAATTTGTTGATAACACAATGGGTTAAATTGCAGATTTTGGTGCGTTTGAAGTGTGTATACAACTGCGTTAATTTCTTTATACATTCCTAGTTACTCATACATTCCTAGTGATATGTTGTGAGTTAAATTTAGCGATTCCCTTCATTCTAGACTTGCATTGTGCCTAGACTATTATCTCAAGTGCAAAGTCGATGAAGGGATGTTATGCATTGTAAAGTTAATCATAAGCCTTCATACAGTTAAGAAGAATACTTTTTAAAAAAGAAATTGTACATAGGTGAGGAAGGGTAGTTAAGAGACAAAATTGCAGCTTTATTATCTCTACATCAACTGGATTCACCTTGTGTTTTAGGGTTTCATTAGACGGAAGCGTGTTTAGGGATTGTATGCTTTGTAACTATGTAAGAGGGATTTCCATCAAGTCGTCATAGTATCTCTTCGTTCAAACCCATATATATCAGCGTTTTATTATCGCCAACAAAACAAGGAGCAAAGAAAGGAGGGAGGTTCATCAAGTCCTCATAGCATCATTTCGCTCATACCTATCCTAAGACACTAATCAACCTACATAGGCTCCAAAACTTAGCCTAAGACACTAATCAATGTGCGTCCTAGGGCCCAAAACTTACCCTATGACGCTAATCAACATGCGTTCTATGACCCAAAACTTACCTAGGACGCTAATCAACATGCGTCTTATGACCAACTTACACTAGGACACTAATCAAACTGCATCCTAATACCCAAATACACGGCCCAATAGACTAGGTCAATAATCTAACCATTTTTTGTCCGGACGGGCTTGTATCCTTGTTCATACCCGCTGCATATCCGGACAGACTTGTTGGCATGACTTTGTCCAGGTCTAACAATATGCCAATAGGGAAGGCACCTCGAGAACTACGATTATGTCTCTCATATGCGTAATTGTGTGACCGTGTTTATTTTTTAAAAATTTGTTTTTACTACAACTGATACGGGGTTAGCCGTGAGGTTGCCCGATCTTTCAACACCAAGAACTAGATAGGAGATAGAGATGGTTGAGACGTGGAGATGGTAGAAAAACATGGACTTGATGGATGATTGATCCGGTGATGGAAAATGGATCGTAGATGGATAGACTGGTTGAATTCATAGAAGGAATTATTCCGCTATAATCTTGAATTTGAGAGAAAGACGCGATTGTTCTAAAAAACGCAAGAAGTCGTTTAGAGATCGAAGAGAGACCAATCTTAGAATTGTCACCAAGATGGACGGCTCTCCTATGCTGCCAAACTAGGGTTGGACGTGAATCCACACGTCCGGGTTGAATAGGAATCCACCTATTCGGTTCTCGAATCCACGAGAGAAGAAATACTAAAAGTATTCAAAATGTATATTAATCAAAGGTATCCCAAATCACACGTCCAGATGGCCTTATATAGGCACATGTGGGACGTCCAAAGTGAGTACAACGGGCCTCGGGCTTGGTCCAAGATCGAGCCCAAACTATTTAAAAGAAATGAAATAAAATGCGAAAAGATAAGATCGAATCTTTAAGAGATAAGATTTTTTAACAAACGGATAAGGTCAAATCTTTAGGAGATGAGACCTTCTAGAAGACATAAAATAACGATAAAATAAAAGCGAAACCCAATATTAAAAATGTATAAATAATGGGCTGAAAATAAAAAGCTTGTTGGGTCTAATTTAGCCACTTAAATTAGCCCGAAGTCTTCTTCCTTCAAAGGCAGCCCGACGAACCCTTTCTTCATGTGAATCTCGTGGACTACTAGGTCTCTCCACGTCTGGGCTGCACGTTCCTCTCACTTCCTGTTCCGGCTTCTCCTCTCTCGTAGTCCGTCTCCTCTTAGCTGGTCTCGTCACTTGGAGTGTTGACGTTAGGCTCCTAGATGCTCCTGCATCATCCTCCCTTTCTTGAAAAGGATTCGATCTCAAATCCACAAAGTTTGGACTTGGTCCCTTCTCCCTGAGACTTATTAGTATCTTTTATAAAAGATTTGGCTTTTTAATATTTGTACCTTGTTGCAAGGTCCGTAGTTATTGTTGTCAAACTAAGGTCGGGACCCACTGTGAGGTCCTAACCAGTATCACTCCGGATTCCGAAATTCGCGGTGTTACATGTATGATGTGTTTAATCTTCAAATCATCTATTTAGACAAATTCTCAAATCACTAAATTTACTTAATAGTCGATGTGGGATTGCAAAATCCCTGAAAATATTTAATGTAAAATCTTTTTAAAAAAAAGAATTCTTAAAAAAAAAATAATAAAATCTTTAAAAAAAATCAAAATCCAAAAAAATATAGTTTACAAAAAAATCTTTTATATTGATGATTGATTTATTTATTTTTTGAGATCGTAAACTAAATGTTAGCAAGATATAATTATTTTCTTCTCTCTCTTTTTTTTCTTCTCGTGTTTTCTTATTTATATAGTTTACAAAAATAACGATTTTGTATTTTATGGCCTAATTACATGGGCGGATTCCTAGTCGTTTGGTGGATCTAAACTCTCTCGAGTTCTTTAATGTCTCCGAAAATGAACTCGTTGGCCCAATTCCAACCGCCAAACAGTTCAATACGTTCTCATACAACTCGTATCCTGAAAAAATAGGATGTGTGGTGAGTTTTTAACTAAGAAGTGTGTAAAGAAGGATATACTACCGCCATCACAACCGGACCAAATTTTTTGGCTCTATATCTTCAGGTTTTCATTTGTGGGAGATTGTTTTAGTGAGATTTGCTTGTCGTTTGTTTGTGGGATCAGTTTGGGATTACTACATATTTTTGGAAGATAAGTTACTATTGGTGTGTGAGTGTGAGGATAATTTTCAAAGTATATCTTTGCAGAAGTCGTTATTGTAGAAGTCTTTATTGTAACATGGGAGATGTTGTACCCTTGTAAGTCAACTGGAGTTTTGCAGTGAAATATATCTTTGCAGTTTATTATTAATGATACCTTTTCAATTTCACGAATCATACTGAATTGAATAAGGACGAATAAAATCTAGAAAATTAAGTAAATCTTGATGCTCAACACTTAAGTCTTGTAGATTTTGAAAGTACCTCATCGATCATCTAAATCAGGTAGTGCTATTGAAGAACAATTAGATGACCAAGTTGCTGAACTCTTGTATCATTTTATATATGGCTTTTAATTTTGGAGCAAAATCGCTAGTCTAAGGCAAGTATATATATTTTAAAAGGCTAAGATGATATAAATGAGTTCAAAGCACGTTAATTACAATGCATGTATTAGATGTGGGTTCCAAAACATGGACGTAAGTAATGTGAAAAAAAAACTGTTTATATTCTTACATTTATTCGAATGATCCAATATGCAAAAATTACTACATGTTACAAAACATAGTAAAGTGCATTGAAATATAGATGACTTGCCTTTAGCCATGGGGGAACGCCGTGATACGTTGCTCCAGCTTCTTCTACTTTGACGCATCCACCTCCGACAATGCATCATAGCAATTTCGATCGTAAATATCAACTTGGTTCCCCAGTAATAATTTTTCTCCCAAAAGATGAAGTATATCCCCAAACAGATCCCACAAACAACCCGCTTCCAACTCCCATTAGGACATTCTCCCACTCGCCGATACCCGTAGTTTCCAAGCCGCCACTGTCTTCAGCTGGTTCAACCAATCTTTTGCATTTCTTTGTCAAAAGTTCACCACACAACCCAGGATTCCCGAGATAGGAGTTGTCTAAGAACGTGTTAAATTGTTTGCCTATTGGAACAGGTCCAACTAAACAATTTTCTGTGACATCAAAGTACTCAAGAGAGTTTACATTCACCAACTGACCAGGAATCTGCCCCTCAAGTCTATTGAGAGACAAGTCTAATGATTCCAACACAGTCAAATTAGCAAAAGAAGATGGGATATTAGTGGTGAAGTGGTTGTGAGCTAGATTTAGCGATCTCATCAAAACAAGATCTCCTATGGCCTCAGGAATGTGTCCTTCAAATTTGTTGTTTGATGCATCTATTAAAAATAGATTCTTCGAGAATTTACTGATTTGACGGTTAAACCCTTTGACCCATACTTTCATGTCCGATTGACGATAATAATAATAATAATAAATTTGAAACAAATGGTGTTCCCACAACAGAGGAGCGTCGGTTATATCAATCATTGCCTTCATGCTCTTGAATAGACAACTAGGTAGATCACCGGTAAGACAGTTGTTCGAGATATCGAGAAAATGTAGCCTTGGAAATGGGTATGCAATGTTGGAAGTCATTAAAGGACCCTTCAACTGATTTGATCTTAATATAAGTACTTGTAAATCAAAAAGAACTCCTATCAATTGAGGAAATGTACCATTGAGCTTGTTATCCCCAAGATGAAGGAACTGTAAAGACCCACAATTAATCAATGAGTCTGGTATTGACCCTTCCAATAAGTTACCAAGCCATGGATACCATTGTTAGAGAGCTCCAATGTTGTAAGATTTGTTGTTCTTTTAGGAAACGTGGAAAGTGGCCAAGGTTGCAAGATGACAGTCCGAGCTTTGACAGTTTAGGCCAAGATGCAGTCAGCTCGGCACCCATGAAATCATCAATTATTGTCAAATTATTATCTGACAAATAAAGGACATCTAATTGCCCGAGATTGTGGAGCTTGCTTAGCGGGATGCTTCCAGTCAAGTTATTACCTTCAAGGTGTAGAAGTTGGAGGTTGCGAAGCCCAAATATGAAGTCCGGTATATGCCCTTGAAGTTTATTATCTCTTGCTGAGAACTCCACTAGTGAGGAGATCATAGAAATATTGGTGATGATGGATTGACCTAACCCTGTGAAGAGGTTCCAATCCAACCATAAGGATTTCAAGGATGGAAAGCCAAGGACACTAGTTGTTGGGAATTCACCTTGTAGCCTACAATCATTCAGATCCAAAGATTCCAGCTTCGAGAGATTCGCAATAACAGGAGGCATATCGGAATTGATTGCTACGTTAGAGAGATCCAACTCTCTTAGATTCGTTAGATTTGCTATGATCGTCTTGAAGTTTGGCATAGTGACATCTAAGTTGTAAGAGAGGTCTAGGGTGGTAAGCCGCGAGAGCCAACCAATTTCAATTGGAACTTGCCCGGTGAATCCTGACCAGGAGAGATTCAAGTGCGTGAGGCTGGAAAGACGACCAAAATTTGGCGGTATTGGTGATGAGAAGTTGTTGAAAGCGAGATGGAGGCGACGCAGGTGGCTAAGAAGGAATAGGGTGTTGTTAGGGGACAAGCTTCCAGTGAGCCAACTCTCGGCAAGGTCAAGGTTAATCATGTGACCTGTTTCGGGGTCACATGTGACTCCACCCCATTTGCAACAGTTGCTTCCTTTCTTCCATGAGCTTGTCACTGTAGAATCATTGATCAGCCCGTTGTGAATGAGAGCAAGGCTTGACGTTCATGGTCAAGGCAAAATTTTGAGGCAAGGGAATATAATGGACCGTAATGTGAAGCAATTTTCAACAACAGAAGCAATTGTAAGGTGATTAGAATCATTGTTCGATTGGAACAAGCAAGTGTATTTTGGAAATCTAACACACCACAAATTCAAATCACATCATCCTATATCTTAAAGTACCAACCAAAACCAATATAGCATATTTCTCCAAACAAATATTTATGTCATTTTAAAATATTTATGTCATTTTAAAATATTAAACCATTAATTATAACAGTTCTGAGAATGGTTAACGACTCACATTTAGGTGGGTACACGATTCACGTACAAGTAGACCAACGATCCACATATCAATAGGATAACAATATGAATAAATATTATATATATTTTATCAGTCAAGAGATCTAAAAAATTATAATTTCTTTAATTTTCTTTTTTTATTTATACAAGTTATCAAATGTCATCCTTACTTGATAACCAAGATGAAATTATAAATCAATGAAAATGTGACTGAATTTTAAAAATCGTGGATAACAAATTATTTTTAAAAAAAAACATATGAATTTTTTTATTATCATGTTTTAGTAGAAATTCACGTAAATTTACAAAATAACAAATTCATAGCTCGTGCCACACACGGGTATTTGTTAATAAGTTATTTGAAACCTGCGTACGTTAATAATATAAATCAAAGAATACCGTTGACATATATAATTGGTTCGATATAAAGATATACGAAAAACTATCTATTTTCAATAACATAGATATCAATAAAAAAAAATTATATGACATAATGAACCAATAACATAAAACTAATAATATATCACTGATACTTGAATGTGTTGAATTATATAGAATCGAAAGTTTATGAAAACTGTAATAACCAAAAAATTTCAGATTTTTAATAAAATTTATAGCAAGGATTTTATTAAGTAATTTCGAGCACCGAAGCGAATTTTCAAAATTTTGATAATCGATCGAATCTAAACCAAACTGAAACCTTAACGCTTAAACCGAACCAACAGGTTTATTATATTCCCTCAAACAACCCGGCTATATACTTCCGCTGGCCCATCCTCATTGGAATTGGATCAAAAGACCTAGTGCTAGGCCCACTCCCTCCTATTCTTACTTCAACTGGGCCACTTACCTATCCTTCTTTTCTCAGTCCAATCCCGTTCAACGTTCTTCTTGAGCCAAACCGCTCGCCTGGCAACCAACCTCACCTCCATTTCATTGTCATCCTACGGAAGAGGCGTACATTTCCGTCGACGAATTCAAGGCAGGCATTGAGAAGAGTTGAAAGCGGTCGTTATCTTTCCCGTCGACGAATTAGACCCGTGCTATAAAACCCAACCCCCAAAGTTGATTCCTTATTTCGAATTTTAAAAAATTCGTGTCACTGAACGCAACCACCACTAAAATTGGTGTTATTTAACACTATTTTTCCTTAAATAAAATGTATATTATCATAGGCGGAGTTAGGGGTATGGAGGGGACACTGTCCTTGTTAACCTTCTAGCGACCACATGTAGGGACGGGATCTAGCATGGCCACCAAATAATTATGGAAGCCTTGTCTAATTAACGCGTTATTAATTTTAATATTAAAATAAATAAAATTTTCTTTTGATATATGTATTATTTTTATCAAAGTGATTACTAAGAATTAAGCCTATCTTTTTTTAAAAAAAAACAAGCAATAGATCGACTCTAAAGTTTTTAAATGAACTTGAACACATGACCAAGCGGTAGGACAGGCCTTTCGGAAGGCACCAAAGCCACTTGGACAAGGAACTTTTATTTATGTAATGCAGACCAAAATTAATATAGAAACACCAGAAACCTAAACTGAGGCCTTTTTCTTCTTGAGGTCTTGCACATCTGTTCACCTCACACATGCTCACGGCCAGTCCTGGATCGAGGAGACAGATGAAGAATTGAAGATATAAAATGGAACGAACTTGAATAACTAAAAATTTTTATTTTATTTTTTAATCATTTCGGGAACCTGATTTGAGCATTGTCTTGACCGGCCGTTACAGAGGCTTGAAGATAGCCGTTGTGGAACCGTCTTTTGCAAGCCAAGGCGCCTGAAGACGGGAATTACACCTTCCTTGAAGACGGGAGACACACCAGTCTTGAAGAAGAGAGTTATGCCGGCATTGAAGTGAACGGAAGAACATTGAAGTGTGATGACCGGCCACCCAAAGAAGGCTAGAACGCCGAACCAAAACACAACTTCACTTCATCCTATCAGCCGACTGTCCCTAGCCTTGCCAACTTGCTTTGTTTAAGCCGTCCGGAAAGCTCGAACCGGCGATATCTGTACCACAATAGTCCTCGAAACCGATCAACATTGCCGCCCGAAAGGTTCGAAACCTCGACCTTCTCGTACTTATTTAAATCCCAAATTTTTTTATAATTATTTCATATATTAGATGTGAAATGAATATTGGGTATTTTGGAGAGTTGAGTTGAACTGGAACTTCGGAAAGTGGGACTGGATTTTAGTGATATGTGGGATGATGTAATATTTGAGGAATCTGAATGATAAGTAGAATAATTGGAACTTACTGAATTTGGATTGTAAGAAATAATGGGAATGAAGTTAGCATATGTACGAAATGATTAGGATTTGAAATTATGGAATGGACGTCTAGGTCTGCGTAACCTAGGTCGTAAAGAATGATAAGAGTAGTGATGCTAGACTTCATACTCTGATAATGATGGAATTGTAGAGTGAGAAGGACTAATATGTTATCACATATTCACATCTTAATTAGGAATTTGAGATCACTGACTGGCATATCAAGAATAATTTTGGAGACTGGTACGGATAAGGTGAGTTTATCGAACTCACTTGGCTACCATAGTTATGTTGAGTCCGTACTAGGGTAGTGTGTGAATTGTATTCTAACTGAATGAATCAACTAGATCACTGCTTTTATACTTCTAAAGAGATGTCCAATTGTATTATAACGGGCCGTAGCCAGAGGCGTAGCCGGGGGTTTGGAGGGGGCCACTGCCCCCCTGTTGAACTTTGTAAATTATATAAGAAGGTAGCATATAACCACAAGTCTCTAGTGGCACAACTGGTCTTCTCTGAAAGGATGGTTCTAGTTTTATTCGGATGGTCACAGGTTCGAGTTATGTCCATTGCATACTACACTACCTTTCCTTCTTTTTTATTTCCCCTTTTTAATAAACCGTTTAAATACAACCTATTTTTTCCCCCTTATTTCAATAAACCGTTTAAATATAGAATAACTAAAAAACTGTTAATCCAATATAATTTAAGTTGATAGTTTTTTAGTAAATAAAATTTACATATTATACTTAGTTATTGTAAGTGGATTTCGTTATGAATTTCACTTTTAACCAATCTATTTAACTTAGTATATTTTTAGACTTGAGATTTTTTTTATTATAAATTTCTTTTATTAGACAATTTATTTATTTAACTACAAATTTATAATAAATATATAAATTACTAATTATTATACAAAATAAAAATATAAAAAAAATTCTTAAGATGAATATATCTAATTTATAATTAAATTAAGTTTACAGGAATTGATTTAATTTATAAAACTCATTTACCGTTATTTTATAGTAATATCGATGTATTTTAATTTTAGTATGAAATAAGTATATATTATTTTTCAAAAAAAAATATATATATGATATGTTCAACTGAAATTTTTTTTTTTGCCCCCATAAGAAAACTCGCTGGCTCCGCCACTGGTCGTAGCATCACTGTCCAGGCCGATGGCGACCGAAAGGTTCCCCGTGACGAGTCCAACAGTGTATACGGGGGATATATATTTGTAACACCCGAATCCGTAGGACTCGAGGTGCTACTGGGCTAGGATCTCACAGTGGATCCTGACCCTAGCCTGACAACAAGTTCACTGATCTTACAACAAGGCACAGATAGATTAAAACCAAAACATAAAAACTGGAATATATAACTCAAAAGGTTATACAAAATACTATTGAGTACAATCAAAACATAGCATAACATATACATGATCAAAAGATCCCATATCCCACGAGGAAGACCTAGTGTACGGAGCCCTTAGCAAATCACCCTCTCTGGATCACCCTGCAGTTCTACTCACTTGCAAAGATCTACAACACGGTATAAAACCGTTAGCTAACCATACACATATATAGAATGAACATAAGCACAATCACATATCAGAAATACTAAACACTTCATCATGATATCACGCATTTACCCGGTTCATTATCTTTATATAAATGGTCCAACACTCAAATCGTATATATATAGATATCAATATGAACATATGTGACACGAGGAATATAATCCTCGCCTCTGGGTGCTCATGGCAGTTGGAATGGCCTTTGGTCACACTCACCCGTGTACCCTGAGGGAATGGGGAGTGACCAGCCGTTTACCATGTCTGACCCAACGACAAAGAACTGCCCAGACTCCAAAGGGATGAAAGGGACAGCTATCATGGCCCTACAATGGGCAACCACTATACCATAGGTCGGTAATCATCATAACGCATGCTATAAAGTATATAACACATACACCACTCATGCACACATCCAATATAAGGATGACAACTAAGTAAGTCCTATGGACTTACCTCAATCTAAGAAGTAATCTCAGTCACGTACAACTCCCAACACAGTTCACTCCAATCTAGAGGACAACACGGCCTATACAAGGCATACATATATATATATCAAACTCCTATCACACAAAGGGGTCACACCTAGACCGAAGGGATCCATAGGGATCATATCCAACCCGTAAACCTCAAAGCCCTAACCGGCATATCTATATCATACTCATCATCATCCGATACCTAGCATGGTACTAATTCCCTCATACTAGGAAAGGAAAGGATCTACACTACTCTAGGTAGATCCGGGACAAGATGCACCTGCGTGACAAAGGGACGCAGGGCGGAGCAAGCAATCCGCAGGCGCGGCAAGGCTCAGCCGCAGGCGCGGTGACAGCGGCCGCAGGCAACGCAGACACGGCGCAGGCGCTGGCATAGGCGCTGGGACAGTGGCCGCGGGGCGGCCGCTTCCGGGCGTAGGTGCGGTGACAAGGTACTCGCAGGGGCACTTTACTGGACCGCGGGGGCGGTGATAGTGCAGAAGATAATCCCGCGGTTCTTCTTTCACTCTTCACGTGATCAATTCACGTCTCTTCCTTTCCAAAACCACATACAATACAAACTAACATCAACATACATCTATATATGCATCTAGTCCTAAGCTAAGGAGGAAGAACAAGAAAGGAAGAAGGGAAGGAAGGATGAAGAAGCAAGGAACTCACCACTACTGAAGGTCTAGGAAAGACAAGATCACAACCACTATCTTAGCTGGCATCACAAGCTCAACAACTAAGCACATCATCAACCTTAGCAAGGCCACAACACCAATTCTCTTCCAAACCAAGAGGAAACCAAACACAAGATCAAAGAGGAGAAGAGAGAAGCAAGAAGGACATAGGAAGCTGAATAAATGGGATAGAAACCCTTGATCACGAGCCAAGGAAAGAATAAGAAGGGAAAAGAGTAAAGCACAAGTCAAGAGTCAACAAAGCCGGCTGCAACCGCCGGAAACCGCAGGGGTGGAAACCCACAGGGGCGGCACACAAGCCCGTGGGGGCGGCTAGGCCAAATCTCGGCCAAAGCCAATCTCGGCTAAAGTCCAATCTCGGTCCGAAAGACTAAGGCTCTTACATCTCTCCCCCCTAAAAACAAGTTTCGTCCCGAAACTTGCAAAGTCTTGAAACCACTCGGACTCAAAGGCCGAGATATAACTCTCTATAACCTCAAACATAAGCATGGAGTAAATCATCAACTCCAACAACAAAACACTATCCAAGGCCTAGAGGAAACCATCTCTAGCCAACTATAAACACATCACAAGGCATAGAGGAATCACATCTCTAGCCGTATCATATCCATAACAGAAAGGCATGGAGAAAGAATATCTCCAGCAC
Organism: Fagopyrum tataricum; assembly: GCA_002319775.1. Classification (NCBI taxonomy): domain Eukaryota; kingdom Viridiplantae; phylum Streptophyta; class Magnoliopsida; order Caryophyllales; family Polygonaceae; genus Fagopyrum; species Fagopyrum tataricum. Next base: position 15,961,118 of record CM008282.1, on the reverse strand, counting down.
TACTATGTCCATCAGAATAGCATGGAGGGAAGAACCATCTCAAGCTAATACTATCACATCCCAATAGCACGGAGGAAGGAACCATCTCCAGCTATAAACAATAATCATACTAGCACAACAAGATCTAACAAGATCGCAATCATATCACAGCTAGCACGAAAATAAGCACATCATGGCATATAAGCACATCAAGGTGTTGCTGAGGTTACTCAAGTTTCAGAGGAGCATAGAAGGCATGGGAAGAGACAACAAATTGGGCAGACCAGCGGTGCTGGTAGAGTTGTTGATTCTGAACTAAAGCGGAGACGTCCAAGTTACCCCGCAGCGGCAATGGTTGCAGCTACGGGTCGACGGTGTTTTAACTGTGATGATCCTGGACATCTACGACCAGCGTGTACGAAGCCGTTAGTAACTTGTTCTACTTGTGGCAGGTGAGGTCACATAGATATTTTCTGTAGATGGGGTGGAGTTTCATCTCAGCAGGATACTGGTGGAATTACTAGTTTAGGGCGAGGTCAGAGTCGCAAGAGTCATTCCCCATCTGCACCCGTTACAGATAAGAGACGACAGTGCTACAACTGTGAGGGATATGGACATATACGATCAGAGTGTACGAGGCAGACAGTGATTTGTTACATATGTGGTGGACAAAGACACAGAGCTGTCTTTTGTAGACAGGGTGGAGCATCATCTCAGCAGGGTTCTAATCCTGCTAGTGTAGCTGGGGGTGGATAGAGACCACCTCAGCAGCAGCAGACACAGGGACAACAGAGAGTCCCGGATCATCCTACTACTCAAGGAGCTTCTCCTGGGCCGAGTAAAGGCAGAGATCGTGTTGAGAGCACCACTGATACCAGAGGCCCACAGGGTCGTGTTTTTGAGCTGAGGAGTGCAGAGGAGCCAGCTGCACAGACTGTTACAGGTACCATTCTGATCCATGGTTTACTTGTTAGAGTTTGTTTGATACTGGAGTTATGTCTTCTTTTATATCTGATGCTGGTAGTGAGTGTTTGAGTCTAGATACAACTCAGGGGATACCCTTTAGTATAAGGTTACCCGATGATAATAGGGTCAGAGGTACCCATGAGATCTGTGTTTTGTCCCATTTTGGTAGGGACCCGTGTGCTACAAGTTGACTTCTTTGTCATGCCATTAGTGCATGAAGAAGTCATTCTAGGTATGGATTGGATGGATAGACATTCTTCAGTTTTAGATGTAGGTAGAAGGACTGTTACCCTCTCTACCGAGTTAGGACAGATAGAGGTTTTCCGAGGATGGGACCTTGGAAAATCTAACATGGTTATCAGTACGATACGAGCAGTTAGACTGTTTGCACAGGGTTGTGATGCCTTCTGGTGTTATGCCATGAAGGAGGGGGAGAGTCCAGTTGTAGAGGACATCCCAGTTGTTTGTGAGTTCACAAATGTGTTTGCTGAGCCGTCCAGCTTGCCGCCTCAGAGGAGTGTGGATTTTAGGATTGAGTTAGAGCCTGGTACGAGACCGATCTTGAAGGCCCCATACCGGATGGCGCCTGTCGAGATGCTGGAGCTGAAGAAGCAACTCGAGGAGTTGGCTGAGAAGGGCTTTATTCGCCCTAGTGTGTCCCCATGGGGAGCACCTGTCCTCTTCGTACGGAAGAAGGACGGATCAGTGAGGTTATGTATAGATTACAAAGAGCTGAACAAGGTGACCATCAAGAACAAGTATCCACTGCCTCGTATTGATGATTTGTTAGATCAGCTACAAGGAGCGACTGTGTTTTCCAGGATTGACCTGCGTTCAAGATATCACCAGCTGAGGGTGAGAGAACAGGATGTGCACAAGACAGCGTTCCGGACCAGATATGGCCACTACGAGTTTGTAGTGATGCAATTTGGGCTTACGAATGCCCCATTCGTCTTTATGGAGTTGCTGAACAATATCTTCATCGACTTCCTGGATTAGTTTGTGGTGGTTTTCATTGATACATTCTGATATATTCTCGTAGCAAAGAGGAGCATGCAGGACATCTGAGGACTGTATTGCAGGTTTTGCTGGATAGAGAACTGTATGCTAAGTTCTCTAAGTGTGAGTTCTGGATGCCAGAGGTAGCATTCCTGGGTCATGTGGTTTCAATTGAAGGGATCAAGGTGGATCCTGCGAAGATAGAGGCAGTAGCAGCATGAAATACACCGACGAACGTCAAGGAAGTACGTAGTTTCCTTGGCCTAGCCGGTTATTATAGACGCTTCGTAGAGGGTTTTTCTGTGATTGCCCGTCCACTGACAAGTTTGTTGATGAAGACTACTAGATTTGTGTGGTCTGATTAGTGTATGCAGAGTTTTGAGGAGCTGAAGAGACGTCTGACTTCTGCTCCTGTTAGGCACAACCAAAGGGTACATAGGGATTTGATCTGGTTAGAGTTGGACATTCAGTTTCCGGATGAGGATGCCCGACTGAGTACTTTAGAGGTTCTACCTGATCTGTTGGGCGAGACCCAACATAAGCAGGAGACCTACCCGACCTTGATGAGGATACGAGATAGGATGTCTCGGGATGAGGCACCACCATTCCTACTAGGAGCAGATGGAGTTTGAGACGCCGCGGTCGCGTCTGTGTACCTGCTGATGCAGAGCTGAGACAGAGGATTTTACAAGAGGCTTACTATACACCGTACTCTGTACATTTAGGTACGAGTAAGATGTATCAGGACTTGAGACGTTTATATTGGTGAGGAGGGTTGAAGCCCGGTGTGGCCAGATTGTTGGCACAGTGTGCGACCTACAGCAGGTCAAGATAGAGCATTGCAGACTTGGAGGTGAACTCCATCCACTTCCTATTCCACAGAGGAAGTGGAAGGACGTCACCATGGATTTTGTGACCGGGCTGAGACTGAGCCGGAGTTTTGATGTTATTTGGGTTATTGTGGACAGATTGACGAAGACGGCACGTTTCATTCCTATTAGGGAGACGTGGCCGGTGAGCAGTTTAGCTGAGGAGTACACTAGGCAGGTAGTGAGACTCCATAGTGTACCGAGGACGATCGTCTCAGACCGAGATGGACGATTTACCTCAAGGTTCTGGCAGTAGATTCTGACTGAGGAACGAGTTTGCACTTTACTACTGCGTTCCATCATCAGACAGATGGTCAGTCAGAGAGGACCATTTAGACCCTGGAAGATATGTTGCGAGCTTGTGTGTTGGATTGGGGACAAGTGTGGACAGATCATCTCCCACTTGTTGAGTTCTCATACAACAACAACTGACATGTATCTATCGGGATGACCCCATATGAGGCACTGTATGGACAGAGATGCCGTACCCCGTTATGCTGGGATGAGCAGAGTAGTATTAGTGGTTTAGCACCTGATCAGATTCAGGATGATATGGCTCGAGTAGCACTGATTAGAGAGAGCGTATGCTGACTACGCAGAGCCGTCAGAAGTCTTATGCTAATAGGAGGCATAGACCTCTAGAGTTCAGGGTTGGAGCCCATGTGTGGCTGAGGGTATCTCCGACACGAGGTGTTAGGCGTTTTGGCATTAAGGGGAAGTTGAGACCCGATATGTCGGACCGTTTAAGATTTTGGATCGGGTTGGGAGTGCAGCATACAGATTGGCTTTGCCTCCGAGGTTAGAGGGTGTTCACCCTGTATTTCATGTGTTTCAGTTGAGGAAGTACATACCAGATTTGAGACATATTGTGAGTTATGATGATTTGGTGATTGAGCCGGACCACACATTTATTGAGCACCCTATTGCAGTCCTAGAGAGAGGTAGGAGACGCATGCGTTCGAAGGACATTCCTATGTTGAGGATACAGTGGTCGAGACGAGGACCTAATGAGGCTACCTGGAAGACTGAGGATAGCATCCAGAGAAACTATCCAGAGTTCTATGCTGAGTTAGATGCACCAGTAAGATCACCGAGTAGGTCTTAGTGCTACCTTGGTGAGTGTTATGTGCTTATATGCTTATATGCTATGATGTGTTTATTTTCATACTAGCTTTAATGTGATTATGATCTTATTAGATCTTGTTGTGCTAGTATGATTCTTGTTTATAGCTGGAGATGGTTCTTTCCTCCATGCTATTGTGATATGATAGGTTTACCTAGAGATGTTTTCTTTCCTCCATGCTATTTTGATGGACATAGTAGTGCTGGAGATGTTCTCCCTCCATTCCTTTCTGTTGTAGATATGATACGGCTAGAGATGTGATTCCTCTATGCCTTGTGATATGTTTATGGTTTAGCTGGAGATGGTTTTCCTCTAGGCTTTGGGATAGTGTTTTGATTGCTGGAGTTGATGAGTTCCTCCATGCTTATGTTGAGGTTATAGAGAGAGTTGTACCTCGGCTTTTGGGAGTCCGAGTGGTTCAGGACTTTGCAAGTTTCGGGACAAAACTTGTTTTTACGGGGGTGAGATGTAAGAGCCTTAGTCTTTCGGACCGAAATTGGACCTTAGCAAGATTGACTTTGGCCGAGTTTAGAAAGTTTTAAAAAACTAATCCGACTTTGACAAGACACAAACACCGGAAATGCACATACCAAATCAACTCTAGAAATGTTTTAAAAACTAATTCGACTTTGACAAGACACATACACCGATTATGTGAATGGTGCCGAGTTACTCATCTTCATAGCCAACAAACCCTTAAAAAGCTTTTGCCTTCAAATCACATCTCACAATACATTATACTTCTTCACATATTTCACATTATACAACTTTCATAATTAAACACAAACCTTCAAACTTCACTTTCCTAATTTTCGGATGGTCAAAAGGACAAATTATCATCACAAAATTAGATAAAATAAGAAATAAAATAAGTATAATTTAAGAAATAAAGTAGCATAAGTTCTGATATGATAAGAGTGACTTGATCAATTAAATCGTTGAGCATGATAAGAATTTTATATTCATAAAATAAGAAATATCTACAAAATTATCATCACAAAATTAGATATAGGTTTATCATGGATGAATTAGGGATATAATTTTTAATATATTCTTTTTACTTAGAAAGAGAATAAAGCATAGAAGCTACAAAATCAACATACTCAAAACTACCACCACGAGAAATTGACATGGCTGAAGCATCAATGTTTAGTCTTGCATCCAAGCTCTTGTCCACAGTTTCCTCCCCAGCTTTTAACAAAGCTTATGATCCCCTTGTGTTATGTGCACCTGCAGGCAAAACACATAAAAGTATTAAACGACAAACAATTGAAAATTCTCTAAGCTTCAATTTCACAATTAAGTTCAACCATACACCATGAATCATACAATTTGATGAATTTACAATTTATCTACCAATAATTTTCAACAAGCTTCGATTTGCAACTGATTTGAAGCATACATACGAATCATACTAACCGACATGTCCAAGATGAATTACTCTTACGGAAAAATTAGAATAATAATTTCTGAGGAGATTCATTGGTTCATGGAAAAGGAAGAGTGAGAGAGAGAGGAACCTGTTGGGGGCGTTGAAGCCGGGAGGATCGGAGAAGATATAGCTATCGAGAGGCATATCAATAGCTTTCTCTACCTTCCTAATGAAAGTACTGGTTTTTTCCATAGCAAAACGCAGCGTTTTGGAGGATGGAGAATTGGAGATAGCCAAAGCGAAAACAAAGAAAACAAAAACACTAGAAACCAGATACTGAGCAATGAGTAGGAGTTGGCAGCAAAGTTGAAGCTGCCATATTGTTCTAGCCTCTTTCCCTGCAATGTTAGCAGGAAGAAGAAGACTATGACATATAAGGTTTTCCTTCTTTAGCGCTTGTGAATCTCGAGCTTCGTCAGAGGAGAACGGCTAATCGGAAACTGAGGAGGGACCGGTGGTTTATCGGAAGGTCAAGCAGAGGCCGTTTTCCGGTGATTTGATGAAGAGAAAGAGACACACCGAGAAGGGGTGATTCGAGTCGTGACTCCTATCTCCATTTCTAGGTTTCTCCAGATTGTGAATCACAGTTTTATTTTAACATTTCTCTTTTATTCCTTTACTTAATTTATTTTAGTATTAAAATTTCCTCAACTAATTAAAGGGCCTAGTTTATTTTTTTGATATGAAAAGACCTTACTCCCTCAATCTTCTCAATTAATTTTTTTATTGATTTTGAGGGGTTTTTCTAAAAATGATACATTTTTAAATAATTAGATTTTGGGCATTGACATAATCTATGTATCGAATAACTAGTATTGTAAAAAGTTTATAATTTTTGGGAAACAAATATGATATGTTCAAACTTTGAAGATTCCAAGTAATCAAGTATGACAATTTTTTTTTTATGAAAACTAAAAAGTAATTTTTGCCTTTTAATGAGAGTTAAATTAAGTGTGCTGTTATCTTTGTGATTTTGCGCATTGAGATAATCTATGTATCATATAACTAAACATGACTATTAAACTTGCACAGACATGTATGCTCTTTAAGAATGAGAATCAACTACACAAAAGGAAAAAAGATTCATGACAGAAAGTGATATGTGGTAGCTATTGGTTTCAAACATGGTGATTTCTACACGAAAAATGGTTCTATCTCAGCAAAAGAACATAATACAAGTACATTCAGCACACATTATGCAATAACTACATGTTACAAAACATAGTACAAATATAGTGATAAGATCTCTCTTAAGTGACCTTCAAATTTCACGATCAACACTCCATGTTATATTGCTTCAGTTTCTTCTACTTTGACGCATACATATCCTAAAATGCATCATAACAATTTATACCGTAAATATCAACTTGGTTGGAGATTTAATGAAGTGGAGCTAAACAAGCAATTAGGAATTTTGCCAGTCAAGTTTTTGTGAGATAGATCGAGCTGATAAGAGGAAAAATCACATAAAAGAGAAGGAATCTCTCCTGTAAAGTGATTATTGGAAGCATAGAATGAAGACATATTAGAAGATGGGACTGGAACATAACCTTCAAACATGTTGTAACTAATGTCAAGATAGTCCATATTTTGCCAACGAAGATTTTCCAAGCCACCAGTGAGCGAGTTAACAGAGAGGTCCAACATAGCCAATGACATCCTACCAATATCCAAGAACCACTCGGGCACCAAGCCATGGATACCATTGTTAGAGAGATCCAATGTTGTAAGATTCTTTTGTTCTTTTAGGAAATGTGGAAAGTGGCCAAGGTTGCAAGATGACAGTCCTAGGTATGACAGTTTAGGCCAAGATGCAGTTAGCTCGGCACCCATGTAATCATCAATGATTGTCAAATTATTATCTGACAAAGAAAGGACATGTAGATTCCGGAGGTTGCGGAGCTTGTTGTTCAACGGGATGCTTCCGGTCAAGTTATTCCCTTGAAGGTATAGAAGTTGGAGGTTGCGAAGCCCAAATATGAAGTCCGGTATATGCCCTTGAAGTTTATTATTAGGTGCTGAGAACTCCACCAGTGAGGAGATAGTAGAAATATTGTTGATGATGGATTGACCTAACCCCGTGAAGAGGTTCCGATCCAACATTAAGTATTGCAACGATGGTAGAGTGAACATCCATGCTGGTATCATCCTGCTCATCATGTTTCCACTCAAGTCAAGAATGGACAGTCTATTTAACTTTGCGATGTTCATTTTTGTCGAAACATCACCATTAAATCCACACCCCTCTATGTTAAAAGATCGCAATGAGAAGTTGTTTGATTCTCCTATGAAATTCGACAATTTTCCGGTGAAGTCACAATAGGAGAAGTCCAACACCTCCAGCGGACTATTCCACTGCACCATGGAGGCTGATAGATCAACATGGATATTGAAATTGCGTCCCATTTGAAGAATCCGCAGCTTTGGTAAGCCAAGGACACAAGTTGTTGGGAATTCACCTTGTAGCCCACAATCCTGCAACCCCAAAGACTACACCTTTGAGAGATTCGCAATAATCGGAGGTATATCGGAGTTGATGCTTACACTAGAGAGATCCAACTCCCTTAGTTCCGTATGATTGTCGATGATCGTCTTGAAGTTTGGCATAGTGACATCATAATTAAGAGACAAATCAAGGGTGGTTAGGCGAGAGAGCCCACCAACTTCTATCGGAACTTGCCCGGAGAATCCCGAGCTAGAGAGATTCAAGTGTCTAAGGCTGGAAAGACGACCCAAATCTGGCGGTATAAATTGGTGACGACAAGAAGTTGTTGTAAGTGAAAGAGTCAAATCAAGGGTGGTTAGGCGAGAGAGCCAACCACTTCTATCGGAACTTGCCCGGAGAATCCCGAGCTAGAGAGATTCAAGTGTCTAAGGCTGGAAAGACGACCCAAATCTGGCGGTATAGATTGGTTACGACAAGAAGTTGTTGTAAGCGAAAGAGACAAATCAAGGGTGGTTAGGCAAGAGAGCCAACCAACTTCTATCGGAACTTGCCCGGAGAATCCCGAGCTAGAGAGATTCAAGTGTCTAAGGTTGGAAAGACGACCCAAATCTGGCGGTATATATTGGTGACGACAAGAAGTCGTTGTAAGCGAGATTGAGGATTTGAGGCGACGCAGGTGGCTAAGAAAGAATAGGGTGCTCTTGGAGGAAAAGTTTACATTGAGCTGATTCTCGGCGAGGTCAAGCTCAGTCACGTGACCTGTTTCGGGGTCACATGTGACTCCGCCCCATTTGCAACAGTTGCTTCCTTTCTTCCATGATCTTGTCACTGTAGGATATCTAGGATCATCGATGAGCCCCGCTGTGAACGCGAGCAAGGCTTGACGTTCATAGTTAAGGCACAATTGTGAGGCAAGGGAAAATAGAGGAGCGTAATGTGAAGCAATTATTACCAACAGATGCAATTGTAAGGTGATTAGCATCATTGTTTGATTGCAGCAAGCAAGTGTATTTTGGAAATAGAAAAAGTTGGTCGCAGTACGTGTATTGTGTGTTGTGGGTATGACAAGTGAGTTGTCCCCACGAAACGTTACAAATACGTACAAGCTAGCCATTTGGAGTCCATGCAACTTTGCACAATTCAACTTTGCATCGAACAATGCATTGGAAGGCCACATCTCTGACCATTCAACTTTGCACAATTCCACCTCGAGGGTAGCTTCCACTTTTCTAAGGAAAAAAACGCACAAACGACTTGAAAATAAAATCAATTTGGTGCAAATAAGTCCGTCAAACTTGTTAAGTATTAGAGGATATATTACTCTATTTAATGAGGATGAAGTTTAAAAATAAATTCAATCCTTACAAAAGCTCATTACAACAGCTGATTGTTACTTTTGGTTTCTTGGTATTCATATCAAGGAATATAACTAGACGAAAGGTGGTGTTATTCAACACAATTTTTCCTATTTATTATGAGTTTTCAAATTTCAAAAGTTACTAAATAAATAAGAAATTTATTTTTGTGGTCCTTTTGTTAAAAAAATCGGTATTGTTTGAGTTAACTGGATCATAATGATGTGAATTTGAAATATTAGAAAATTGGAAAAAGACACTAAAGCTAAAAAAATATGAGATCGGTGATTAAGATCACGTGATAAAAAGAACCATAACTATAATAAATAATAAACATGTCAATGTTTTAGCAAAATTAAAATTCAGCATTGGAATCGTTAAAAGCTTGGAGACTTATATTGAAAATTACAAATTTTAGTTAATATTCACTACAGTAAGAGATCAATAATATTAGTAAAATTCCCGTGTCAAGGTACGAGCATCATTTTCAAGTTAAATGGGTATTTTTTTTATTAAATTAATTACATTTTGATATACAAAATTTTTGTGTGATATTTTGTTGTAATTTTACATGGTATTTTAAGATTTTTTAACTTTTCGTGTGACACTCCTAGATTACGACACACCTTTACATTTTGTCTTTTTTAATTAATAACTATAGTTTAATTCTCGCATTTTGTACGAATTAATCTAATACAACTAACTATAATATATAATAGCTAGGTGTATACACGTGTAATGCATGCAATTTTTATTGTAAGGGATAATTTCGTTTTCAGGGTTCTGGGTTGAGTTCAGGTTCAACCTGTGTTTTTTAAAGGAATAACTAGTGTAATACCCGCACTTTGTGCGGGATTTCTTTTAACAAAAATATCTAAATACTTTGAAATTAAAACAAAAAATAAAAAAGTTAGATCTTACTTATGATTTTTTGATAGTCCTTTTTAAAAATATATTGAGAAACATCATAGTTGATCAAAGTATTTCCATAATGAGCCACTTTTTTAATATGAAATTAATGGTGGTATTGAGGCTTATAAATTTTAAAGACCTTCATCGTCATTTTTGTTCTGCATTTTCCTTATCATTTATTGTTATATCAAATGTCATATGTTATTTTGATAATCTTCTTATTTTAACTTTTCATACAATTAATGTAACATCTTTATATGTTTTAGCAAATTTATAAATTATAACCTCAAATGCTTTGGTTATATCGAAGAAGGATTTTACTTTTGTTAATATCTATGATTTGTATTTTTTTTGTACGTAATATATAACCAAATTTTATTTACATAGATAAATCAAATCGTATCAATCTCATTATATATAAACGTAGTTATTACGGTAATAAACGATAGTTTTTATGTTATGATCTACCAAAATGATTCTAATTTTTTTTTAAAAAATTGTAAAGGATTAAACGTGAAATAAAAGTAAATATATTTATTAAATAATTTGGCGTTTCATGTAGAGGAATTCGTCTCCTTGTTGTTAGAATTAACCCACAATTTTTTTTTACAAATTTAAATTTCATCTCTTCTAAACCAAATCAAATATTTTCGTGTTTCTACAATGAAGTGATCCAAAAAGCATGTGATCTAATATATATATATATATATATATATATATATATATAGAGAGAGAGAGAGAGAGAGAGAGAGAGAGAGAGAGAGAGAGAGATTACCAAAATACTTAAGGAATATTTACACAATTTACCATTAAAAATTAAATAAACTATTTGGGAAAAAAAAAAGAAAAGTAGAAAACACAAATGTAACGCCCCGAATCCGCGGGACTCGGGATGCTACGGGAGAGACCTCACAATGGGTCCCGACTCTTAGCCTGACAACAATTTCACCGGACCTTTCCAACAAGGCACAAATAAAGGCAAAACTCAAACCATTTATAATGAATGCGAGAAACTAAAATGTAAAGATACAAGGTGGAAACTCAGCCAAGTCCTCAAAACGACACAACTCCGATAAGAGAAACCTAAACCGTACAACATAATCCAATCCATCAATACAAAGACATAACCCCAAAAACGTTCCCGTCCTATAACGTACGGAGACCCCCGCTCTGTCCACTCCTCCACCTCACTCGGCGGCGTCCCTAACCTGCAAGGCATCTACACAAACGATTTAAAACCGTTAGTTCATATTCGAAGCATTAGAAACGAGGTGAAGGCACACACACATACATCAACATAACAAATACGTACTCCAAAACACACAAGTCCGGTTTATTATCTTTTTATTATTAAGTCGTATCCCGTTCTAATTCAACTTAGATTTGTGACACGAGAACCACCGTGGTCTTGCTTCAGTCCCTACTTATCGGCAAGGAATGGTACTGATGCATCTGACCGTCTACCCGCACGGGCTAGTCGCCAAGAACCTCCTAGACTCTCGCAAGAGCTAGGCAGATGATGTCACCGCCCGTTATCATACACTTAGGCCAAAATAATATAAAGTCGGTGGTCCTATTACCGGTTTAGTTGTTCATAAAATAAACAATAATACACATACACAACACCAACACACATCGATGCTAATACGTAAAATACGAGCTAAGTAAGTCCGGAGACTTACCTTGTCACCACACTCAACCCACAACACTATCGCTTCCTTAGGGAGGAATCCCACAACCAGCTCACAAGAAGATATACATATCAACATATGCTCACGCTCAAGAAGTCTTAGACTTCACTCTAGTGATCTAAGCAAGATCACCTAACCTTCAAGCTAGGAATGCATCCTAGGTCCAAGGTACTCACCACACTCTCAGCACATAAAAGCAACTCATAACAGCTTATAACCTCACATGATCTTAAACCTCAGCCAAGAAAGAACAAGCTAGCCTAGAAGGTCCATCATGCTCACACACTCGTAACCATCAACTACATCGAGCCTTAAGGGCTCCTAGGTTCTCAACCACTAACTGGCATTATCAAGCTACTCTACTAGATCCATCCTAGGCATGCCACTATCAAGATACAACTACAAAACTAAGGAAGGAACGAAGAGAAAGGGAGAGGAGGAACATACTGTCGAAGAAACGCAGCCGCGGAGTCAAGTTGGCGCTCCTGCGGAGCAGTCACCGCCCCTGCGGATCGTTGGCGCTGCCCCTGCGGATCTCTAGCGTCCTGGAGCCGCCCCTGCGGTGGATGGAGCCGCCCCTGCAGCTATGATGGTCCGCCCCCGCGGTCTGAGCTGTAGAAGCTTGTCTTTTTCGTCTTCGACTGTGGATCCTTGGCTCCAATGTCCTCCTCTTCTTTTTGGGTCTTCTCCAAACACCAACCACTGATCTTAGACTCCTCTCCACGACCTAAACGAGATAAGAACAAGCACATTCAAGGATTTGAGGAAAAAGCTTCTCAGGAGCTTCATCCATGGCCATGGGTGAAGGAGGGAAGAAGGAAGGGTAAACAACTAAGGAGGAGAAGGAAGGAAGAGGAAGAAGCTTACCACACTGGATCTGATCCTCCTCTACTGCAGTCCCCACATGCAAGAGCTACAAGGTGCAAGAAGAGAAAAGAGAGAGAAGAGAGGAAGATCATGAACAAAAGAACGTGAATGACAAGCAAAGTGAGAGAAAGGATGTCACTAGGCTGCAAAAAGGGAGAGGGAATCAAGGGGTCAACTGACCTCTTGCTACCTCAGCTAGGAACGAGGATTCGGAAAGCAAAAAGGGGAAAACGAATGGTTGGCGCGGGATTTTGGGAATAAATCCCGGCACTCAGCACCTCGTGCATGCGGGAAAACTGAGCCGCTAACGCAGGAAGGTCGACAAAACGCTCTAAGTCCGGAATAGAAATTCCGGATGTTACAACTAACCCCCCTAAAAAAAATTTCGTCCCGAAACTTGCTAAACGCAGCACTCTCGGTCAAACACGTCTTGTAACCACGTGGAACTCATAAAATGTCAACTATCGGCTCTAATCCAAGTCTACGTATAAAATCACATCAAGACCTCGCAAGGTACACATATACTCATACGAACTCACATAACACGTCATGACATAAACACATAGCACGAACAAGGGAAGATCTCGGGACTAACCCGACGGTCTTATCGATGTCGCTAAATCTGCGTAAAACTCCGGATAGTTCCTCCGGATACTATCCTCCGTCTCCCATGTAGCCTCATCGGCTCCTCGCCTCGACCACTACACTCTCAGCATCGGTATCTTCGATCGAAGGCGCCTCGTACTCCGCTCTAAAACCGCTATCGGATGCTCTGCAAAAGTATGGTCCTGCTCGACCACTAGGTCCTCGTGGCTAATGATGTACCTCGGGTCGTGTATGTGAGACCCCTATTCTTTCGGACCGAGATCGGACCATAACCGAGATTGGCTTTGGGCCAAGACTGGCCTTTCCGCACCCGCGGGCATGACCGCCGCCCCTACGGCTCATGGAACCGCCCTTACGGTTTCCGGCGGCTGCAGCCGGTTTTGTTGACCCTTTGACCCGTGCTTAACTTTCCTTACTTCTTTCCTTCCCTTGGCTGATCAAGGGTTACTTCTTCACATTTCCAATCCAGCTCTACGTCTTTCTTGCTTCTTCATCCCTTCCCTTGATCTTGCTTGAGTTTCTCTTGGAGTTTTGCTTGGAAGTTGTGCTTGGTGGTTGTTGATATGCTAGTGATGTGCGTTGCTGAGCTTGGAAACCAGCTTTGGTGTGTGTTGATCTTCCCTGCAGCCTAGAACCACAGCTGTGGTAAGCTTCCTTCTTCCTCTTCTCTTCTTTCTTCTTGGATTCCATTCCTTTAGCTTAGGATTAGATGTTTGGACCTAGGATGTTGATGGAATGTTTATATTGTGGCATGTATGTGTTGTGATGGAGTGAAGATGTGATTTGATCACGTGAAGAGCCGAAGAGAAGCCGCGAGATTGCATTCTGCACTATCGCCGCCCCCGCGCCTGGAAACCGCCGCCCCCGCGCCTGGAAACCGCCGCCCCCGCGGAGACAGTGCCATCGCGCCCGCGCCAGCGCCTGTGCCGTGCCTGCTTTAGCCTGCAGCCTTGTCACCGCCCCTTTGTGTAATAGGATTGTGATATATACGTGTATGCCTTGTATAGGCCGTGTTGTCCTCCAGTTTGGAGTGGACCTGTTGGAGAGTTGATCGTAGTTGAGTTTACTTCTGAGATTGAGGTAAGTCCATAGGACTTACTTAGCTACTATCCTTATATTGGATGTATGCTTGAGTGGTGTGTGTGTCATATGCTTTATATCATGTGTTATTATGGTCACCGACCTATGTTATATTGACCGCCCATTGTAGTGGCCGTGATAACCTTTCCCTTTCATCCCGTAATGGAGTCTGGGAGGTTCTCTGTAGTCAGGCCAGATCTGGTATACGGGAAGGACCCTCACCACTCCCATAGGGTACACGGGAGGTGTGCTGATACTACTCCTGCTGGCTAGAGTACTTAGAGGCAGGGATTATATTCCTCGTGTCACATATCTTCATATACATCTATTTATACGATTGAGTGATTTAACTTATTAAAGATAATAAACCGGGTAAATGTGTGATATCATGATGATGTGTTAATATTATTGATGTGTGTTTGTGCTCTAGCATCTTCTTATATATGTGTATAGTTAGCTAACGGTTTTATACCGCGTTGTAGATCCTTTGCAGGTTAGGAGAGCTGTAGAGTGATCCAGAGGGGTGATCTGCTGAGGGTTCCGTACACTGGGCGTATTCGTGGGATTTTGGGTTTATCATTTTTGTACGGATTTTAGTTTGACTTTGTACTCAGCAATACTCTGTATCATTCTTTTGACATGTATATATATATATATTTATCAGTTTTTATGTTTTGTTTTAATCTATTGGTGCCTTGTTGTAAGATTCAGTGAAGTTGTTGTCAGGCTAGGGTCAGGATCCATTGTGAGATCCTAACTCATCAGCACTCCGAGTCCTACGGATTTGGGGTGTTACAAAGTTGGTATCAGAGCCCAGGTTGACAACAGTGGCACTAATAATCTGCAATAAAGTTCGAATAGATAAATAAACAGAACCCGAAAGGGTCTGACTTTTCAAAAGGTTTTGGTTTTGAAATGAGTACAAATGTTTTGGGTTATCGTGTACGTGAACCATCGCCCCTCTGAAGATCTCGACAGTATAGATATATATATATAGATATTCTGCTGTGATTGATCGGTTATATATCTATTCATATGGCATATATATAGCCTTCTAAGATAGGTTTACGTCTTTTGCAGATGGTTCAGACTAGAGCCTTACCTGCAGCTAGGCGAGGTAGAGGTAGACCCCCTCTAGGTAGAGGACAGGGTAGGACTCCTGCTGACGGTTCACATGCGGGAGAGATACATGAGGAGGTTGTTGAGAGCGTCGTTCCTGAGACTGGGAACGGGGCAGCTGAGGGGCAGGGGGCACATAGAGCCCAGTCTGGCGAGTCTGATCGTGTCTCCATGGGGAGATCAGAGTTCCGAGCGTATATCAGACGTGATGAGGAGGCTGCCAGAGCCTGTAGACGTGCCCCAGATTTGTAGGCACAGGAGGGACCATCTGAGAGGTCCCACACCGTTACTCAGGTACCAGCTGTACATGTACCTGCTGCTGAGATTGCCAGAGCACCGGAGGAGCATAGAGGGCCTAGACCAGATACCTGGTTGAAGGCATTCCATCAGATGGGTGTACCCCCTTTCACCGGGAAGGTGGGGTTGGAGGTTGAGCTCTGGATCGGGCATGTAGACTCAGCTCTGGAGTCTATTCGATGTCCAGCTGACAGACAGATCGAGCTGGTTCAGACTTTATTCCGGGACTTGGCACAACACTGGTGGAGATCAGTACGGGGTCAAGTTACCAGTTATGATCAGATGAGGACGATGATTAGAGAGCGTTTATGCCCTGCCTCACTGAGGAGGGAGAAAATGCGAGATTTTGTTGAGGCTGGGTTTGAGGATGTACCAGTCTCTGAGGCCATCAGGAGGTTTCAGGAGGAGCTGGCATTACTGGGACAAGTTGCACCTTCTGTAAACCAGCACATTTATCTCTTTTCCCGACGACTGAGGTTTACTACCCGGACCTACATGGCGGGATTTCATTGTGAGACTCTTACAGATTATCAGGACAGAGCTTCCGATTATGAGAGGGAGCGAGCTAGACAGAGGAGAGCTTCTCAGACCGGAGGGTCTAAGAAGAGGCAGCGTACAGGGCAGACCAGTGGTACTGGTGGTTGTGTTAGTGGTTGGCGTGGTCAGAGATGCCAGGGTCAGACCGGAGGGTAGTGTTTTAACTGTGGAGATCCAAGGCATCTGAAGCCCGAGTGCACGAGGCCATTAGTGACGTGTTTTACTTGTGGTAGACAGGGTCATAGAGCCGTTTACTGCCGCCAAGGCGGAGCTGCATCTCAGCAGGGTTCTTCTCCTGCCAGTGTAGCGGGAGGTGGGCAGAAGCCACCTCAACAGCAGCAAAAAATACAGGGACAACAGAGGATCCCAGATCACCCTACGACTCAGGGATCTGCTCCTGGGCTGAGTAGAGGCAGAGGCCGTGGTGGGGGCACCGCTGATACCAAAGGCCCACAGGGTCGTGTTTTTGAGCTGAGGAGTGTAGAGGAGCCAACTGCACCTACTGCTACAGGTACAATTCTGATTCATGATTTACTTGTTAGAGTTTTATTTGATACGGGTGCTACGCTCTTTTATATCTGATGCATGTGTAGAGCATCTTGGGTTAGATACAGTTGAGGGGATGCCCTTTATTATAGGGTTACCCGATGGTGGTAGGGTCAGAGATACCCGTGAGATTCACGGTTGTCCCATTTCTGTAGGGACCCGTGTGTTACTAGTTGACTTCTTTGTCATGCCATTAGAGCATGAAGAAGTCATTCTAGGTATGGATTGGATGGCTAGACATTTTGCAGTCTTAGATGAAGGTAAGAGGACTGTTACCCTCTCTACCGAGTTAGGCCAAATAGAGGTTTTCCGAGGGTTGGGACCTTGGAAAGGTAGGCACAGTTATCAACGCTATACGGGCAGCTAGACTGATTGCACAAGGTTGCAAGGCCTTCTGGTGTTATGCCATGAAGGAGGGGGAGAGTCCAGCGTTAGAGGATATCCTACTTGTCTGTGAGTTTATTGATGTTTTTGCTGAGCCGTCCAGTGTGCCGCCTCAGAGGAGTGTGGATTTCAGTATCGAGTTAGAGCCGGGTACGAGACCCATCTCGAAGGCCCCATACCGGATGGCGCCTGTCGAGATGCTGGAGCAGAAGAAGCAACTCGAGGAGTTGGCTGAGAAGGGCTTCATTCACCCTAGCGTGTCCCCATGGGGAGCACCTGTCCTCTTCGTACGGAAGAAGGACGGATCACTGAGGTTATGCATAGATTACAGAGAGCTGAACAAGGTGACCATCAAGAACAAGTATCCACTGCCGCGCATTGATGATTTGTTAGATCAGCTATAGGGAGCGACTGTGTTCTCCATGATTGACCTGCGTTCCGGATATCACCAGCTGAGGGTGAGGGAGCAGGATGTGCACAAGACAACATTCCGGACCAGATATGGCCACTACGAGTTTGTAGTGATGCAATTTGGGCTTACGATTGCCCAAACCGTCTTTATGGAGTTGATGAACAATATTTTCATCGACTTCCTGGATCAGTTTGTGGTGGTTTTTATTGATGACATTCTGGTATACTCTCGCAGTGGAGAGGAGCATGCAGGACATCTGAGGATTGTATTGCAGGTTTTGCGGGATAGAGAACTTTATGCTAAGTTCTCTAAGTGTGAGTTCTGGATGGCAGAGGTAGCATTCCTGGGTTATGTGGTTTCAACTGAGGGGATCAAGGTGGATCCAACGAAGATTGAGGCAGTAGCAGCATGGACGACACCGACGAACGTCAAGGAAGTACGTAGTTTCCTTGGCCTAGCCGGTTATTACAGACGCTTTGTGGAGGGATTTTCTGTGATTGCCCGTCCACTGACGAGTTTGTTGAGGAAGACTACCAGATTTGTGTGGTCTGATCAGTGCAGACAGAGTTTTGAGGAGTTGAAGAGGCGTTTGACTTCTGCTCCTATTTTGGCACAGCCAAAGGGTACTGAGGATTTTGTGGTTTACAGTGATGCATCGAAGCTAGGCTTGGGATGTGTTTTGATGCAGCGAGGTAGAGTTATTGCTTATGCGTCTCGACAGTTGAAGACGTATGAGGAGAACTACCCGACTCATGATCTGGAGTTGGCAGCGGTAGTTCATGCACGGAAGATCTGGAGACATTACCTGTATGGTGCTACATGTCAGATCTTCACAAACCATAAGAGTCTGAAGTATATTTTCACGCTGCGGGAATTGAATATCCGCCAGCTTAGGTGGCTCGAGCTGATCAAGGACTTTGATTTAGAGATTCTGTACCATCCAGGGAAGGCGAACGTTGTCGCCGACACCCTGAGCAGGAAGACGCCTCGAGACCAAGCGATTGCGAGGCTGACAGTTCAACATCAGTTGTAGAGAGACCTGATCTGGTTAGAGCTGGACATCCAGTTTCCTGATGAGGATGCCCAGTTGCGTACATTAGAGGTCCTTCCTGATCTGTTGGATGAGATCGACAAAAACAGGAGACATGCCCGACTTTACAGAGGATCAGAGATAGGATGTCTCGGGATGAGGCATCACATTTCCTGCTTGGAGCAGATGGAGTTTTGAGGTGCCGCGGTCGCGTCTATGTACCTGCTGATACATAGCTGAGGCAGAAGATTTTACAGGAGGCTCACTGTACATCTTACTCTGTACATCCAGGTACGAGTAAGATGTATCAGGACTTGAGACGTATATATTGGTGGGGAGGGCTGAAGCCCGATGTGGCCAGATTTGTGGCATAGTGTGCGACCTGCCAGCAGGTCAAGATCGAGCATTTCAGACCTGGAGGTGAGCTCCATCCACTTCCTGTTCCACAGAGGAAGTGGGAGGATGTCACCATGGATTTTGTGACCGGACTGAGGCTGAGCCGGAGTTTTGATGCCATCTGGGTCATAGTAGACAAACTGACGAAGACGGCACGTTTTATTCCTATCAGGGAGACGTGGCCGGTGAGCATATTAGCTGAGGAGTACACTAGGCAGATAGTGAGACTCCATGGTGTACCGAGGACGATCGTCTCAAACAGAGATGGACGATTTACCTTGAGATTTTGGTAGCAGATTCAGACTGCTTTGGGGACGAGTTTGCACTTTACTACTGCGTTCCATCCTCAGACAGATGGTCAGTCAGAGAGGACCATTCAGACCCTGGAGGATATGTTGCGAGCTTGTGTGTTGGATTGGGGACAGGTGTGGACGGATCATCTCCCACTTGTTGAGTTCTCCTACAACAACAGCTGGCATGCATCTATTGGGATGGCCCCATATGAGGCACTGTATGGACAGAGATGTCGTACCCCGTTATGATGGGATGAGCAGAGCAGTGTCAGTGGTTTAGCACCTGATCAGATTCAGGATGATATGGCTCGAGTAGCATTGATTAGAGAGCGTATGCTGACTGCACAGAGCCGTCAGAAGTCTTATACTGACAGGAGGCGTAGACCTCTAGAGTTCAGGGTTGGAGCCCATGTGTTACTGAGAGTGTCCCCGACACGAGGTGTTAGGCGTTTTGGCATTAAGGGGAAGTTGAGTCCCCGATATGTCGGACCGTTCGAGATTCTGGATCGGTTTGGGATCGCAGCTTACAGATTAGCCTTGCCTCCGAGATTAGATGGTGTTCACCCTGTATTTCATGTGTCTCAGCTGAGGGAGTACATACTATTGCAATCCTAGAGCTAGGTATGAGACGCCTGCGTTCGAAGGACATTCCCATGTTGAGGATACAGTGGTCGAGACGAGGACTCGAGGAGGCTACATGGGAGACTGAGGATAGTATCCAGAGGAACTATCCAGAGTTCTATGCCGAGATAGGTGCATCAGTAGG
Organism: Fagopyrum tataricum; assembly: GCA_002319775.1. Taxonomy (NCBI): domain Eukaryota; kingdom Viridiplantae; phylum Streptophyta; class Magnoliopsida; order Caryophyllales; family Polygonaceae; genus Fagopyrum; species Fagopyrum tataricum. The sequence continues at coordinate 15,941,013 of CM008282.1, read as the reverse complement.
ATCACTGAGTAGATCTTAGTACTAGCTTGGTGAGTCTTATCTACTTATATGCTTATATGCTATGATGTGTTTATTTCATACTAGCTTTGATATGATTATGATCTTATTAGATCTTGTTGTGCTAGTATGATTCTTGTTTATAGCTGGAGATGGGTCTTTACTCCATGCTATTGTGATACGTTTAGGTTTAGCTAGAGATGGTTCTTCCCTCCATGCTATTTTGATGGACAAAGTAGTGTTGGAGATGTTCTCTCTCCATGCCTTTCTGTTATGGTTATGATACGGCTAGAGATATGATTTCTCTATGCCTTGTGATGTGTTTATAGCTGGCTAGAGATGGTTTCTCTAGGCCCTGGATAGTATAGTTTGCTGCTGGAGTTGATGATTTCCTCCATGCTTATGTTTGAGGTTATAGAGAGTTTTACCTCGACTTTTGAGTCCGAGTGGTTTCAGGACTTTGCAAGTTTCGGGACGAAACTTGTTTTTATGGGGGTGAGTTGTGAGACCCCTATTCTTTCGGACCGAGATCGGACCATAGTCGAGATTGGCTTTGGGCCGAGACTGGCTTTTCCGCACCCGCGGGCATGACCGCCGCCCCAGCGGGTTCCCGCCCCTGCGGCTCACGGAACCGCCCCTACGGTTTCCGGCGGCTGCAGCCGGTTTTGTTGACCCTTTGACCCGTGCTTTACCTTTCCTTACTTCTTTCCTTCCCTTGGCTGATCAAGGGTTACTTCTTCACATTTCCAATCCAGCTCTACGTCCTTCTTGCTTCTTCATCCCTTCCCTTGATCTTGCTTGAGTTTCTCTTGGAGTTGTGCTTGGTGGTTGTTGATATGCTAGTGATGTGTGTTGCTGAGCTTGGAAGCCAGCTTTGGTGTGTGTTGATCTTCCCTGCAGCCTAGGACCACAGCTGTAGTAAGCTTCCTTCTTCCTCTTCTCTTCTTTCTTCTTGGATTCTATTCCTTTAGCTTAGGAATTAGATGTTTGGACCTAGGATGTTGATGGAATGTGTATATTGTGGCATGTATGTGTTGTGATGGAGTGAAGACGTGATTTGATCACGTGAAGAGCCGAAGAGAAGCCGCGAGATTGCTTTAAGCATTGTCGCCGCCCCCGCGCCTGGAAACCACCGCCCCCGCGGAGACCGTGCAATCGCGCCCGCGCCAGCGCTTGTGCCGTGCCTGCGTTAGCCTGCAGCCTTGTCACCGCCCCTACGGCTTCTACCTGCCGCGCCTGTGGGTTATCCATTCCGCCCCTACGTCCCTTGATCACGCAAGTGCGTCTTGTCCCGGGACTACCCATAGTTGGGTAGCTCCTTTCCTTTCCTAGTATGAGGAAACTAGTACCATGCTTGGTATCGGTTTATGATGAGTATGATATAGTTATGCCGGTTACGGCTTTGAGATTTACGAGTTTGACTTGATCCTTATGGATCCCTTGGGTCTAGGTGTTACTCCTTTGTGTAATAGGATTGTGATATATACGTGTATGCCTTGTATAGGCTGTGTTGTCCTCCAGTTTGGAGTGGACCAGTTAGAGAGTTGATCGTGGTTGAGTTTACTTCTGAGATTGAGGTAAGTCCATAGGACTTACTTAGCTACTATCCTTATATTGGATCTACGCTTGAGTGGTGTGTGTGTTATATGCTTTATAGCATGTGTTATTATGGTCACCGACCTATGTTATATTGACCGCCCATTGTAGTGGCCGTGATAACCTTTCCCTTTCATCCCGTAGTGGAGTCTGGGAGGTTCTCTGTAGTTAGGCCAGATCTGGTACACGGGAAGGACACTCACCACTCCCATAGGGTACACGGGAGGTGTGTTGATACTACTCCAGCTGGCTAGAGTACTCAGAGGCGGGGATTATATTCCTCGTGTCACATATCTTCATATACATCTATTTATACGATTGAGTGATTTAACTTATTAAAGATAATAAACCGGGTAAATGTGTGATATCATGATGGTGTGTTAATATTATTTATGTGTGTTTTGTGCTCTAGCATCTTCTTATATATGTGTATAGTTAGCTAACGGTTTTATACCGTGTTGTAGATCCTTTGCAGGTTAGGAGAGCTGCAGAGTGATACAAAGGGACATATCCATGGATATGTCCTCCCACTTCCACTGCGGCACGGGCAGTGGGTGAAACTCTCCTCCGTGTCTCTGGTGCTCGATCTTGACTTGCTGGCAGGTCGCACATCGTGCCACATATCTAGCTACATCGGGCTTGAGCCCGCCCCACCAATAAAATCTCCTAATATCCTGGTACATCTTACTCGTGCCTAGTTGCACCGAGTAAGGTGTGGAATGTGCTAATGCAAAATCCGCTCTCTCAACTCCTGGTCCGACGGTACAAACATACGTCACTGACGTCTCTATAACCCGTCCGGTGATAAACTGCGGTGCCTCTCCTCGGGACATCTTTTCCCGGATCCTCATCAAAATAGGACATCCCTCCTGCTTCTGCCGGATCTCTCCGGACAGGTCAGGTAATACCTCTAACTCGGACAAACAACAGTCCGTATCTGGGAACCGGATATCCAACTCCAACTCTATCAAATCCCTCTGCAACTGTGACTGAACCGTAAGCCGAGAAATAGCCTCTTCTCGAGGTGTCCTCCTACTCAAAGCATCGGCGACTACGTTCGCCTTCCCCGGATGGTACAAAATCTCTAAGTCAAAGTCCTTAATCAGCTCCAACCATCTCCTCTGGCGGTTATTCAACTTCCGCTGAGTGAATATATATTTCAGACTCTTATGATCTGGGAAGATCTGGCACGTAGCCCCATACAAGTAATGCCGCCAAATCTTCAGGGCATAAATCATTGCCGCTGGCTCAAGATCATGGGTAGGGTAATTCTCCTCGTACGGCTTCTGTTGCCGAGAAGCGTACTCAATAACCCTACCTCTCTGCATCAAAACGCACCTCAAGCTTAGCTTCGAGGCGTCACTATACACTACAAAATCCTCTACGCCCTCTGGCTGGGCTAAAACGGGAGCGGAGGTCAACCTCCTCGAAGTTGTGCTGACAAGGCTCGGTCCAGACGAACCTGGTAGACTTCCTCAGCAAGGAAGTGAGCGGTCGTGCAATAACGGAGAAACCCTCAACAAAACGGCGGTAGTATCCCGCTAAGCCCAAGAAACTGCGCACCTCATTGACCGTCCTAGGAGGCGGCCATGTCAGCCGGTAAAACACTTTCTAAACTTGCGCTAAGATCTCAAAAAGGTCCGATGTATCGGAAACTCAACTTCCTTCTCGGGTCTTTCTCACTACAACATTTTCATTATGTTTCTTCTTTGCTTGTCTCTAACAAAGAAGATCGAACTTCCAAATTTACACCGTTGGTTGTGGTTCTTGTCAAACCAAACTGTGATGTTACGTTTTCTCAATTCTTGTTGCAAGTTCTAAATAATGAAGGAAATACTTTGCTTCACATAGCTTCTACTAACGAGACATGTATGGTATAACTTTTACATCGTCTCTCAATACTCAATCAAGACCATGTCTTGAAGATCACTTGTACACTTCAAACCGATCATACCTCGAGGCAATTTCAAAACAGTTGCACCAATGAATCTCCTCTTAACTCTCAACAACTCCACCATTTTCGTCCGACTCAATACCTCATCGTCATCCGGAGTAGGTTAGCCATAGATGGTGTTACTTGGAGAATCTCTCCACAAATCCGGTAATGATCAGCACATCCAAGAAAACTTGTAACTTCTTTCACATCCTTCGGGGGTTGTCGTCCCAAGACAACTGGCCATACAACTTCTCTCTTCTTCGAGAGTAGACCAAAATGTCTTATTCGGGGCATTAGTAAGACCATATGGAATCACTACAACTCGTAATGACCATGGTTTGTCCGGAATGCCGTGTTTGCAATATCCCATTCTCGACTTCTCAATTGGGTGACAATCAAACCTTAACTCGATCTTACAAGAGACCACTGACCCTTGAAACCGGTCGAGTAGATCATATATACGTGGTAAGGGGGTACTTGTTCTTCATTGTCATCTTGTTCGGCTCATTGTAATCGATGTGCAAATGAAGATAACTGTCTCTCTTTTCGCACACTGGTGTTCTCCATAACTACTTCTAATCAAGAGTTTAAGATATAATCCAATATGAACTTCAAATCAAGAGTTTAAGATATATTCTAAGTTCTTGTTACCGTTCCTTTATGATCCCACAACCTGGTTACTCTACCCCACACTCATCCATAGACCACCCGCACATGCGCGTTCTCGGTTGTCACCAATTAGCTCATAACTGACCTTCTCCCATGTCAATGACTTACCATTCTTCTATGCTTCCATGTTACCATTCTCATGAAGGCTACTCTGTCGGGGTGCTCTATCGTAAACTCCGTTAGCTCATTCTTCATTCCCCGCTTCCTTATTTTTGGCGTTTCTTCGCCTTACCGTCATAACGGAATCCGGTCAACTCCACGTGAATCCCCACCTTGCCATTCTTCTCATAACTCCCGTAATGTTGACTCTTCACTTAATGTTACCTCGTAAGCTTAACTTACGGTATCTTACATCTTTCACACTTGGTTCGATCACGTTTCTCATCTTAACTCCAAAGCTTACGAGCGTCTAAGGAAAGCTTCACTTCTCGTGATGGAACACCGCCTTTAACCTTGTTGGAATGCACCCATCTCCTCCTCGATTCGCATCTTTAGTTGTCCACCCGTCTTCTTGAAGAACTTAAGTTTGTTATCTCCATAGTTCTCGTCGTCGTTCGATTCATGACTTCTTTAGAACCGCTTCTACACTTTAATGTTGCTTCCTTCTCTTGTATTGCTTCCATCTTGATTGCTCTTAAGTTGTCTCGAGTTTTCTTTTACTTGGTTGCCCTTCACTTACGTCATCTCTACTCCTCCTCTTCGACATCCTTTTAAAGGAATCCGCCAAACGTCATGGTGTTTGTTAGCACGAAAAGATCAACTCGATACTTGAGCGTACTCCTCCACGTATAGACGCTATCCCACGCCAACGACGTCGTCTCAAAGGTAATGATATCGTATTATCCTCTTTCTATTAGGTCCGTATCTCCATATGCTACTATATATATAAGAATCCGTATATAAGACTATATATGTCCTATGTCCACATTACTACTAATATAACACACCCGGAATTCCATCACAACAAAACAAGGCCCAAAACGTATAATAACCCTCCTATAACCGTCCTCCACAAATACTAGGCCTGCTCTCGAAATAAAGTCTGAACTATCTCAACTTGCCCCTCCTCTGGGCAACGGATCGCCTCTAAAGCCGACTCCACATGCCCAATCCAGTGCTCGACCTCTAACCCTACCTTCCCGTCGAAGTAGGGTACATGTTGCTGATTGAAAGCCTTCAACCATGAATCAGGTCTCGGAGACCTCAGCTCGTCTCTCGCCCTAACAACCTCCATAACCGGCTCGGGTGCAACTATCTCTGGTGCAGTCCTTATCTGATTCACCCTCTGCGAGACCTCAGCTGATCTCGCAGGTGCAGGTGCAGGCACCGGTGGTGCTCCCGTCCTAAACGCCTCCTCAACTCATCGTACGTAGTCCCCGAACACGGTAGCTCTAATGGACGCTCCCCCGGTCCTGGCAGATGGAGAACTCTGCGCCCCGGACCTCACAACGGTCCTATCCCCAGCCTCGGGAATGATGCTCTCGACGACGTCCTCTATGGGAACCTCTACTGCTGGTGGATCCACAACTGGTGGTTCCGCAATGGGGATACGTCCCCGACCTCTCGCGCCTGGAGGTCTTCCTACTCGTCCCCGTCTCAGGACGGTAGGTGGAAGAGGGGGTCTACCCCTGGCGGGTCCAACGTAAGCGGTAGCTCTCGTATGTGCCATCTGATAGCGTATGGCATTTACTTATTTATAAGTACGTAGGTAATACTTACGATCTCGGTATGATAAAACTTTCAAAAGCATAAAGGTAAGCATGATCACAATATAAATCCAAGACATATAAACCCAAAACATCCTAAGGCCACATACATAACTAGGTACATACAAATCCAAAAACATCCTAAGTCCATATATATATAACTATGTAATAATATATATACGTACATCAAATCCAGAGATCTGGGTCGCCGAGGTTTGCGGAAGGAGTGGTGGTCCCGTACATTCTAACCCAAACCCGACTCATGCACATGATTTTGAAAACGAAAAGTCAGAACCCGTGTGGGTTCTGTTTATTCCTCATTCGGCCTTTAAAAGATTGCGAGTGCCATTGTTGTCAACCTAGGACTCTAATAACACTTTGTAACGCCCCGAATCCGCGGGACTCGGGATGCTACGGGCGAGACCTCACAATGGGTCCCGACCCTTAACCTGATAACAATTTCACCGGACCTTTCCAACAAGGCACAAATAAAAGCAAAACTCAAACCGTTTATAATGTATGCGAGAAACTGAAATGTAAAGATACAAGGTGGAAACTCAGCCGAGTCCTCAAAACGACACAACTCCGATAAGAAAAACCTAAACCGTACAACATAATCCAATCCAACAATACAAAGACATAACCCCAAAAACGTCTCAGTCCTATAATGTACGGAGACCCCGATTGTCGACTCCTCCACCTCACTCGGCGGTGTCCCTAACCTGCAAGGCATCTACACAAACGATTTAAAACCGTTAGCTCATATTCGAAGCATTAGAAACGAGGTGAAGGCATAAACACACATACATCAACATAACACATATGTACTCCAAAACACACAAGTCCGATTTATTATATTTTTATTATTAAGTCGTGTCCCGTTCTAATTCAACTTAGGTTTGTGACACGAGAACCACCGTGGTCTCGCCTCGGTCCCTACTTACCGGCAAGGAATGGTACTGATGCATCCGACCGTCTACCCGCACGGGCTAGTCGCCGAGAACCTCCTAGACTCTCGCAAGAGCTAGGCAGATGATGTCACTGCCCGTTATCATACACTTGGGCCAAAATAATATAAAGTCGGTAGTCCTATTACCGGTTTAGTTGTTTATAAATAAACAATAACACACACACACCACCAACACACATCGATGCTAATACGTAAAATACGAGCTAAGTAAGTCCGGAGACTTACCTCGTCACCACACTCAACCCACAACACTCTTGCTTCCTTAGGGAGGAATCCCACAACCTTCTCACAAGAAGATATACATATCAACATATGCTCACGCTCAAGAAGTCTTAGACTTCACTCTAGTGATCAAAGCAAGATCACCTAACCCTCAAGCTAGGAATGCATCTTAGGTCCAAGGTACTCACCACACTCTCAGAACATGAAAGCAACTCAAAACAGCTTATAACCTCACATGATCTTAAACCTCAGCCAAGAAGGAACAAGCTAGCCTAGAAGGTCCATCATGCTCAACACACTCGTAACCATCAACTACATCGAGCCTTAAGGGCTTCTAGGTTCTCAACCACTAGGTGGCATTCTCAAGCTACTCTAGATCCATCCTAGGCATGCCACTACCAAGATACAACTACATAACTAAGGAAGGAACGAAGAGGAAGGGAGAAGAGGAACCTACTGTCAAAGAAACGCAACCGCGGAGTCAAGTTGGCGCTCCTGCGGAGCAGTCACTGCCCCTCCGGATCTCTGGCGCCGCCCCTGCGGATCTCTAGCGTCCTGGAGCCGCCCCTGCGGTGGCTGGAGCGGCCCCTGCGGCTCTGATGGTCCGTCCCCGCGGTCTGAGCTATAGAAGCTCGTCTTCTTCGTCTTCGACTGTGGATCCTTGGCTCCAATGTCCTCCTCTTCTTGCTGGGTCTTCTCCAAACACCAATGATGCGTCCTTGGAGGTAACCAAGGATAACTTCCGGATCTAGATCCAGCAAAGCTCCAACTACTCCTTGATTCTTTGTGCGGCGTTGTTTCGATTCAGATCCAAAGGGGCGGAAGCGATGAAGAAACAAGGGTTGATTCGATCTAGATAGATCGAATAAACCATTTGATGGAGATCGGAAGTTTATTCTAAAGAAGAATCCTCGAATATGGATTTCTTGGATCAAAGACGAGATCCAAGGAAGAAATTTGAGAGGTAGACGGGAGGTTTAATGCCCAAGCTAAGTAAGAGGAAAATCTTCTCAAAAACTTAGTAAAATTGAACATCCAAAATAAGTGAGGCAAGAGGTCCCTTATATAGAGAGTCTTGCCCACCTATGGGCCAACGGGCTAATCAAACATACATACGAAAAGCCCAACAAGGGAAAAACCCTAAAAGATAAGATCAAAGGGAATATTCTATAAGGAATATCCCTTTTATTACATAAAAGGAAAACATGAAAAATATAGTCCGAAAGTAAAAGCGTGGACGGGACTGGTAGCCTATGCCATGGTGGTGTAGAGACACGGCATACCGGCAACTGGTCCAAGTGACGAAGTGGTGCGGGCGATGATGGATCCGGTGGCTCGGGCAATGGCCTTGGCTCGGGATCGGGTGAGCGGTCCATCTGAGCGAACCCTCAAAGCCTCGTCCTCATCGTCTACGGTCAACGTAAGAGGAGCATTCAAGGGCGCATCAGTCCCCCCATCTTGGCTGTGAAACGTCCCCGTTTCACCATCGTCAAAGAGGGGCTCAACATAAGGGGCAAGGTCCTTGACGTTGAACGTCGGGTGTACTCCGTAGGAATCCGGAAGCTCTAACTTGTATGCATTCGGGCCATGGCGGGCTAAGATGCGGAATGGGCCATCACCACGGTCCGAAAGCTTGCTCATGCGGCGAGTTGGAAAACGCTCCATCCTTAGGTGGAGCCAAACAAGATCACCGGGCTCAAAAGAGACGTCGCGGCGGCCCTTGTTGCGTTGTCCGACAAGTTGGGCGGCACGACGTTCAAGCTGTGTCCTAGTCCGCTCATGAAGCTCAATGATTTGGGCGGCTCGGTTTGCGGCGATGATGTGTTCTCCGTCCTTGAGCGGTCGGGGAGTGAAGTTCAACGGGGTGTGTGGATTAAGGCCGTAGACAACTTCAAATGGGGACAATTTAGTTGCCGTGTGCCTAGACCTGTTATACGAAAACTCCACAATAGAAAGTAAGTCCTCTCACCTACGTGGGTTGGTCCTAGTGGTGGCTCTAAGTAGAGCACCAAGAGTCCGATTGGTCACCTCCGTTTGACCATCGGGTTTGGGGGTGATAACTACTTGAAAACAACAAGTTGGTTCCAAGTTTTCCCCATAGCGTTCTCCAGAAGTGACTCACGAATTTCACGTCCCGATCACTAACGATAGAACGGGGTATTCCGTGTAAGCGCACCACATTGTCAAAGAAAAAGGTGGCAACTTCACTAGCATTTTGGGTGCTCTTACATGCAATGAAATGAGCCATTTTGGAGAAAAGAGATCGACTACCACAAAAATGGAGTCTTTGCCTCGTTTTGACATAGGCAACCCGACCACAAAGTCCATGGATAGATCCTCCCAAGGTCCCATTGGTATAGGCAAAGGAGAATACATTACATCCGGGCCTTGGCGCGACTTTGCATGATGACATGTGATGCAACCCTTGCAAAACCATGTCACATGCATACGCATCCAGGGCCAAAAGAAATGCTCTTTGAGAGCGGAAAGGGTCTTGGTAGCACCGAAGTGACCACGGCCCTCATGAGCTTCCTTGATCAACAAATGGCGTATAGATGAGTGCGGAATGCAAAGTTTTCCCGCTCGGAAAAGATAGCCATTGTTAATAAAGAAAGACTCGTGCTCTCGGAGGTCGAGGCATTGTGCCCATATGTCCTTGAAGTCAAAATCCGTGGCATATAACTCTTTGATAAGAGCAAAGCCATGTATCTTGGCGTCCATATACACAAGAAGGGCATACTAGCGAGAAAGGGCATCGGCTACCACATTCACCTTGCCTTTCTAATGCCGAATGACATAAGGGATGGTCTCTAAAAACTCTACCTAACTAGCATGGCGCCGACTTAGATTTGTTTGACTCTTGAGATACGAAAGAGCCGCATGATCCGAATGAATCACGAACTCCTTCGGCCACAAGTAATGTTGCCAAGTCTTAAGACAACGAACTAGAGCATATAGTTCCTTGTCATATGTAGGGTAGTTGAGCGAAGGACCGGAAAGTTTTTCACTAAAGTAGGCAATTGGACGAGTCTCTTGTAAGAGAACGCCTCCAATGCCCACATTTGATGCATCACACTCCACCTCGAAAGTTTTCGAAAAGTTTGGGAGTTGGAGTAATGGTGCATTACAAAGGCGGTCTTTGAGCACATCAAACGCTCGAGCATGGATATCATGCCACTCAAACGTGACACCCTTGGTAGTAAGCTCATGGAGCAGTACTGCTACCGTGCTAAAGTCCTTGACAAAGCGTCGGTAAAATCCCGCTAAGCCGAGGAAGGCTCGGACCATGGTGACCGTAGTAGGAGTAGGCCACTCCCGAATAGCACGAGCTTTGGATTCGTCTACTCATATTCCGTCCTTAGACACGACATAGCCAAGAAAGATAGTGGTGTCCGAGCAAAAGATGCATTTTTCAAAGTTGATATACAATTGCTCTTATCTAAGGCACTTGAGCACTTGGCGAAGGTGCCCGATGTGATCCTCCAAAGACGTACTAAACACCAAAATATCATTGAAATAAACGACGACATATACCCAAGAATCGGCGCAAGACATGGTTCATGAGGCGCATGAAGGTGGATGGGGCGTTGGAGAAGCCAAATGGCATGACAAGCCATTCATAAAGTCCATACTTCGTCTTGAACGCCGTCTTCCACTCGCCACCTTCGGCCATCCGCATTTGGTGGTAACCGCTCCGGATTTGGAACACCCCAAATCCGCGGGACTCGGGGTGCTACGGGCGAGACCTCACAATGGGTCCCGACCCTTAGCTTGACAACAATTTCACCGGACCTTCCAACAAGGCACAAATAAAGGCGAAAACTCAAAACGTTTTTAATGTATGCGGAAACCGAAAAATAAGAAACTACAACTTGGAAACTCAGCCGAGTCCTCAAAACAACACAACTCTAATACGAAACTTAAACCGTACAACTAATCCACAATACGAAAACATAACCCAAAAACATCCCCGTCCTATAATGTAGGAGACCCCGGCTGTCCACTCCTCCACCTCACTCGGCGGCATCCCTAACCTGCAAGTAATCTACACAAACGGTTTAAAACCGTTAGCTCATATTCTAAGCATTAGAAAATCGGTGAAAAGGCACAAACACATACATATCACACATCATAAAAAACGCAACTCCCGTTTATTATCTTTTTATTACTTAGTCATATCCCGTTCTAATTCAACTTCGGTTGTGACACGAGACCACCGTGGTCTCGCCTCGGTCCCTACTTACCGGCAAAGAATGGTACGGATGCACCCGACCATATCACCCGCCGGGCTAGTCACCAAGAATCTCCTAGACTAACGCCGAGTTAGGCAGATTGTCACCGCCCGTTATCATACACTTGGGCCAAACAATAATATAAGGTCGGTGGTCCTATTTACCGGTTTAGATGTTATAACAAGAACATAAACACACACCACCAAGCACACATCAATGCTAATACCTAAAATACGAGCTAAGTAAGTCCGGAGACTTACCTCGTCCCAAACGCTAACTCACACAACGCTCTCGCTTCCCTTGGGAAGAAGTATACAACCTGCTCACAACAAGATATCATAAAAACCCGCTCAACTCAAGAAGTCTAGGACTTCTACACAAATGATCTACGCAGGATCATTTGACTCACATTCTAGGACCGCATCCTAGAGTCTATCATAATCACCGTCAATAATGACGTAAAAGCCAACGAGGTCTAAACACGCTCATCACATTCTCCTAAGGTCCCAAAAGCCACTACTTGGCATTCCTTCTAAGTTATGCTAGTTCCAACCTATCATGATACTACTAAAACATAACTAGATCGAGATGAGATTATTAGCTCGAGGGAGAGGTTACTCACGGGACGTCAAAGGATGGAAGACGATCTATGAATGTCGATATGGATTCGTGGCCTTTATCGGGCTTCGGAACCTAGCATCAAAACTACACAATTTAGCTCATACGCTAAATTGATCATAAATATAGTATATATAAAAACCTAAGATAAAACTCGTTTATAAAATCCGAGCTTAAAAACCGCTAACACATTTTCCGGGGCAAGTATATAGTTTCCAAACATATGGGTCATCAACCGTAATTAAAACCTTGGGGCAAGTTCCGACAAAAACCCAATAGAGGGTATAAATGCAACAAATCCAGAAATCTGGGTCAAAACTGCAATAACCAAAACACTGGGTACAAACTGCAATTAACAAAAAACTGAGGGGGCTTTAAATGTAAATATACCAAATAAGAGGGGGCCCGATCGGAAATAAGCCAAAAGCTGTCCAAGCCCACTGCGGCGGCGGGGAGGACGTAGGCGCCGGGGAAAGACTGCGGCCAGGAGGAAGGCGGCTCCACTGGCGGCTGTAGGGGGTGACGGCCGGCCTCTAGCTCCGGCGAGGACAGTATAGCGGGGAGGAGGCGTGCGGCTGTTCGACAGGGCGGAAGATAGGCGCGGCGAAGGGGAGGGGCGGCCGGGCGTCGGCGGCTCCGGCTGGGCTCGTGCAGGCAGTGGCACGGCGACGTCGAGGGCTCCCCTGGCGGCTGCATCTTCCTAGCTTCGACTTGTCTAGACGAGGAGGCTCCCGTCCGGTTCAGCGACGGCTTCAGCAGCTCCTCGTGTTGGCGGGGCAGTGGCTTTCCGGCGAGCTCGGCGGCCTGGACGCAGAGGAGGGAAGGGATGTTGTACTCTTGTTCTAACGTGAAAAAGAGAGCAAGGGAAAGAGGTTGGACAGCCGTGAGGGAGAAGAAGAGGAGGAGAGAGAAAGGGAAGAGTGGAGTGTGGAGTGAGCCAAAGAGAGGAGAGGGAGCCGAGGTATCCTGCACAGGGACGAGGGGTCGGGTAGGCGGGCGGCACTGCTGCAGGCCTAGGCGCCAGGCTAGGCGGCCGGTAGGCGGGCGGGCGGGAGCAGCTCTACGAGAAGAAACAAAACAAAGAAGAAAGAGAAGGAAAAAGCGGCGGGCGGGAAACAGCTCCAAGGAAGGACAAAAAGAAAGGAAAAAAAAGAAGAAAAAGAAAAGAATAAAAGAAAAAGGATACATAAATAATTAATTAATTTAAAATAGGAGTAAGTAACCCGAAAACCGGAACCGGAATTATTTTGACTCGGGAAACTTTTCCGACGTTTTTACGAAAATAATTATACGGAAATACGTGAACGTATTCCAAACAAAATAAATACTCGGGAAAGATCCACAAAACGCTCTCAGTCCGGAATAAAATTTCCGAACGTTACACCGGAGATCAATTTTGGAGAAAATGGTGGCGCCGTGTAGCTCATCCAACATGTCATCAAAGCGCGGGATTGGGTGGCGGTATTTGACGGTGATTTGGTTAATGGCACGACAATCAACACACATCCGCCATGATCCGTCTTTCTTTGGCACTAATATGACCGGGACGGCACATGGTGATAAGGATTCACGCACATGTCCCTGGTCTAGGAGCTCTTGCACTTGACGTTGTAGCTCCTTTGTCTCTTCCGGACTTGCTCGGTACGCGGCACGGTTTGGCAAAGAAGCACCGGGCACAAAGTCAATTTGGTGTTCAATCCCTCGGATTGGTGGCAAGCCGGGTGGTAGGTCTTTGGGCATAATATCCTGAAATTCGGACAACAACAAAGACACCTCGTGTGGCACATTACTCGGGTCATGAGAAGTAGATAAACAAAACGGAACAAGCAAGAAACATGGAAACTTGCATTCCATGACCGGTTGCAAATCATGCCGGCGAGCTAAGAGTATCCTCGGTTCACACCGTCCTTGAATTACGGGGTCCGAAGATGGAAAAGGTGCGCTCGTAGGAACGATGCGGCCTTTACTACCTTTGGACTCGGTAGCATGGACAAGAGGGGCGGTGTTCCGGGATTGGAAGTACTAGAACCTACAACATCGGGACTCCGAGGAGGGTCCGATTTTGTCGGCGCCTTAGCGGACTCATCTATAGATTGTTGCCTCTTCCTTTCCGCATTGTCAACCAAAATTTCATGCGGAGTCATAGGCAAAAGTGTGACCCGTTTTCCATTATATTGGAACATGTACCAGTTAAGATAACCATCAGGAAATGTTCGGCGATCGAATTGCCATGGTCGTCCTAATAGGACATGTGTGGCATCCATCTTGATAACATCACAAAGGACCTTATCAACATAGGCGCCAATAGAAAACGTCACCCAAGCTTGTTGTGTGACGGTGTCACACGCCTTATCGGAAATCCATTGGAGTCCGTAAGCTGTTGGGTGGGGGGTTGTAGGCAACTTAAAGTGTTTTACCACTCGTTCGTTGACAATATTGCAACAAGAACCCCGTCAATAATGAGAGAAAGGCTCGTATTATTGACCAAGCAATGAGAGTGGAAGAGATTCTCGCGTTGATCAATAGGAATAAACTCTTTAATAGCCAAAATACGACGAGAAACAAGAGCGAATTTACCGAGTTGTGTTGGGGCACAAGCAAGCTCGTCGTCACATGGTTCCATTCCAAATTGCGGGTCGGCGTCTTGGTCATCCTCAATAATGATGTCGCCATCTTGATGATCATCTTCTTCCTCGAAATATGTTGGGTCGGCAAACAAAACCCGTTTGGTGTTTGGACAATCACGTTGCACGTGACAAAAACCGATACACTTGTAGCACACGGGCTCTCTTGGGCGAGCCGCCGGTGAAGGTCCTGGTTGACCTCTAGCGGGAGGCGCCGGGGCCGTGGGCCCACGGTTTGGTGCCCTCTCATTACCCGCTTGCCTATTGGATTGACCCGTCCGTTGGGCTCCTTTGGAAGCGTCGACATCTGGAGAACTAGGCACATCTCGAGTACGTGTGTTAGAAGAATGAGGATATTGACTCGAGGAAGAATTATTCCTTGAATACCGAGGCGTCTCAAGTTGTTTCTTGTAGAGCTTCATGGCGGCATGGCACAATGCCCCCAAATCCTTATATGGCACAATCTCAAGCGGGCGCTGAATGTAAGCATTAAGCCCACTCATGAATTTGGTGCGAAGGGCGGAGGGAGAGGCCGAGACGCCGGCCTTAATGTGCATGTCCTCGAGTTTGGCCAAGTAAGCCACCGGGGTGAGGTTGCCTTGTTTGAACTCGGCAATTTGCAACCGCATATCATTCTTGAAGTCCTCGGGCACGTACTTCTTGGTCATGACATAGATCAATTGCTCATAGGTCGCAACCGGTGCCCATCCTCGCCTTTCACGGGTGATCTCATACCGGTTCCACCAAGACTTGGCATCTCCTTCAAAGTAAAGAGTTGCCGCCTCGATTTTCTCGTATTCATCCTCATAATGACAATGTTTCAAGGCTCGTTTCATATCGTGCGCCCAATCAAGAAAAACACACGGATCATATTCACCATGAAAGATAGGGAATTTAACCTTACCTTCCCTACGAGCGCGGTAGGGGTCCGGTCGGGGCGGTGGAATGTAGGCATCATCGGCACGGGCTCGCCGGTGGACGCCTTGACGCCGGTGGCGCCCATGAACGGGTGGTTCATGCCTAGGTGGGTTTGGGGGAGGCAACCATTCTTCACCTCGGTCTTGGTTCTCATAAGGGTCCATGATGGGTGGGTGCCATGGACGGTCATGTGCCACCCGTTCCAAGTCGGACTCATCACCGGAGAACTCGTTGAAATCGTTTTGCTCATCATACTCATCAAAGTCAAGTGTCGTCGGTTGCCGGGTTGACCGTTGGCGATGGCATCTGGAACGATCATTCTCACGACCATGATTGTTGGTCGAGTCGGGACGGTACTGGGGCTCTTCCCGGCCTCGACGGTCGGTGCGGGGCACACTAGGTGTAGGTGGAGAAGGGACATACCGTTGGTGTTGAGGCTCATAATGCTTGTGCCCATTTTCTGTATCGACCATGAGAAAGTCATCTTGAGTCGGGTCGGGGAATTCTTCGTCCTCTACATGGGACTCATTTCCGTCAAGAGGTAAGGGACGTTGGAATTCAATGACGGACGCAAGCCGGGGATCGTTTGATGGTCTGGCTCCTAAAATTCCCTTGCCTTTCCGTTGTGCATCGGATGTGGAAGCATTGACCACGGTCTCAATCGGAATTGTTGGGGTGGGACGTTGGGCAAGCCGTAGAGCCTTAAGAGCTTCCAACTCTTGCTTCAAGGCAATGTTTTCTCGGGTCAAGGCATCAAATTTTTGTTGTGCCTTCAAAGCTTCCAATTCCTGCCTTATGGAGTCATTTTCGAGGGACAACGAAGCATTTTCTTGAGCCAAAGGTTCATTGGACTCTTGCGGACCAGAATCTTGAGAAGTTTCCAATTCAACGTTAGTCATTGCTCCAAATCAGCACACAATTGCAAGCAATCAAATGAGCAAGGTGACAAGTTAAGTCAACTTTACCCAAGTTCAAGTGCGTTATCGGGTTCTACTTTGGGGAAGGCTGTTAGGCTGTTAGGCAAGTAAGGCAAATCCAAAAAATTGAACCAATTACACACAAATAAACAAGTGATATTTTGCAAACGTATGTAAGAAATTGGAGAGGCGGAAAATGGATGGATTGTGCAGTCGGCAAGCTTTGCTTGCTTTCGGTCTTTGACCGTTTTGTAAAATCCGATTTTTCGGATGGACCGGTTTGCCGGACGTCTTTTCACTTTTGTGTTTCGTTTTTTTGAAACGTTTTGAGCAACACTTTTTTATTTTTTATTTTATCTTGAACACAAATCCGTATTGATGAAGAGTTTTTTTTCCTTTTCTTGGAATATAAGATGCGAGATATCCGAATTTTCGTTAACAAAAATACCCCAAGAAATTTGGTGAAATTAATTAACAAAATTATCGGATTGGGTCGGTTGAAGAAAAAGACGGTTTTGATAATTGGTTTGATGGCAAACCAAATATCTCCTATATTTTTGTTTTTCAAACTGATCAAAAGAAGAAAAAAAATCAGGAAAAATGGATGAACATGATGAAGAACATGGTGAACAACATGAAGATCATGAAGAACAAATGAAGAACATCATGAACAAACGAAGAACATCATGAACAAAAGGCTAAATAGGTTGAAGATAATAACGCACAAAAACAAGAGTAAAGAGAACTTAGCTTTGATCCCTTTGCTCTGATGCCAATTTGATGCGTCCTTGGAGGTAACCAAGGATAACTTCCGGATCTAGATCCAGCAAAGCTCCAACTACTCCTTGATTCTTTGTGCGGCGTTGTTTCGATTCAGATCCAAAGGGGCGGAAGCGATGAAGAAACAAGGGTTGATTCGATCTAGAGAGATCGAATAAACCGTTTGATGGAGATCGAAAGTTGATTCTAAAGAAAAATCCTCGAATATGTATTTCTTGGATCAAAGACGAGATCCAAGGAAGAAATTTGAGAGGTAGACGGGAGGTTTGATGCCCAAGCTAAGTAAAAGGAAAATCTTCTCAAAAACTTAGTAAAATTGAACATCCAAAATAAGTGAGGCAAGAGGTCCCTTATATAGAGAGTCTTGCCCACCTATGGGCCAATGGGCCAATCAAACATACATACGAAAAGCCCAACAAGGGAAAAATCCTAAAAGATAAGATCAAAGGGAATATTCTATAAGGAATATCCTTTTTATTACATAAAAGGAAAACATGAAAAATATAGTCCGAAAGTAAAAGCGTGGACGGGACCGGTAGCCTATGACATGGTGGCGTAGAGACACGGCATACCGGCGACTGGTCCAAGTGACGAAGTGGTGTGGGCGATGATGGATCCGGTGGCTCGGGCAATGGCCTTGGCTCGGGATCGGGTGAGCGGTCCATCTGAGCGAACCCTCAAAGCCTCGTCCTCATCGTCTACGGTCAACGTAAGAGGAGCATCCAAGGGCGCATCAATCAACCACTGATCTTAGACTCCTCTCCACAACCTAAACGAGCTAAGAACAAGCACATGCAAGGATTTGAGGAAAAAGCTTCTCAAGAGCTTCATCTATGGCCATGGGTGAAGGAGGGAAGAAGGAAAGGTAAATAGCCAAGGAGGAGAAGGAAGGAAGAGGAAGAAGCTTACCACACTAGATCTGATCCTCCTCTACTGCAGTCCCCATATGCAAGAGCTCCAAGGTGCAAGAAGAGAAAAGAGAGAGAGGAGAGGAAGATCATGAACAAAGAACGTAAATGACAAGCCAAGTGAGAGAGAGAATGTCACAAGGCTGGAAAAAGGGAGAGGGAATCAAGGGGTCAGCTGACCTCTTGTCACCTCAGCTAGGAACGAGGGATCGAAAAGCAAAAAGGGGAAAACGAAGGGTTGGCGCGGAATTTTGGGAATAAATACCCGGCACTCAACACCTCATGCTTGCGGGAAAACTGAGCCGCTAACGCGGGAAGGTCAACAAAACGCTCTAAGTCCGGAATAGAAATTCCGGTGTTACAACATATCAATACACCGAAATCTTCCTTTTTATCATTATTCTACATTTTCTTTGCTATACACGCATCTTTATACATCTCTTCGTCTTTTTCGCCACACTCTTTCACTTTCTCCAAAAACACCACTCAATTCTCCATTAACAAACCTACCTTACAAAATGATAGACAAAGAGTGTTGCGAGCACAACGACGAAGGTGAAATTGTCTTCCAATGACTCTACGCTAGAACTGTAATCATCAAATCGGATTCCACTACGACCGTATGAATGTATATGCATCCTATCAAAACCATATAAGAAAGCGATTAAAAAATAGTTAAAAAAAACACAAACAAAATACATGATGCATCATCAACTAAAACCATTAATTTTCCGATTACTACACCATTGTTATGATTGATATTCCAGAAGTCCCACAAACACAAAATGCGAACTCAAATCTTCGGTGATGAATTGACTTGGATATATCGTCATAATAAAAAAAAGCGAAAAAACAATAACAACCAAAAACACATATTAGTGACCAATAACTTAATGGAAAAAATACGTATCGAGCAGTGGTAAGTCGAGTAGAGTGAATGAAATCTTCTTAAATAGGTGTTTTGGGTATATATTCATGCTTACTTGTTTTTTAAAAAAAAGAGATATTATGGTTAACAAAAAATATCTACATAAATGAGAGATCTTAGAAAGAAAAGATAATCAATACAAAATTTTAGTCTAGTTAAAAAGGAAGGTGTATCATCTTCTCCACATATATTTAAAGCTAATATAATTAGATAGTTAACAAAGTTAGTTTAGTAAAATTTTCGGAATTGAATTACATGATTTGAAGATATTTTATTTAAAAAAATTTTGTAACAAAAATTTGATTTAGGAAAGATATTCCGTTAAAATCATATGTTTTTATATGTATAAATTTTAAATATATAAGTTTTAACTTTCTTTTTGGGTTTGGTTAAAAAATATAAAAATATTTTTTCAAATGTCGATTACAAATAAACGATTTAAAAAATATTATTTTAAAAACAAAATAATTTTAAATTGTGATATAAAAAATATATATTTAAATATCTTGTTAATGAACCTCATATCATACATATTGTTTTATTTGAAACCCGAACCCATATTATATATTGTTTTAAAAAATCAAATATTAAACTCAAATTTTTAATTGAATTTCCGTATAAAAAAAAATTATTGTTTTCGTTAATTTGTTTGATTACATATTCTTCTAATTTAGGAAATGAGATATAGGGGTAATTGAAAGAATATGGGATATAGGGGTAGGTAGTTACAATTTAATTAGATTTAAGTAAAATTTTTATTAACAATAAATGTACATATGTAAAACAATAATCACTTAGTTTTAATAGAAATAGTGTAATATAATGTTCAAAAATTTGTTTGTATCAATAAAATAAAAGACAAAAGATCGGAAAGTGGGATAACCGTTGTATATACATATTGTAACTTTGGTAAGTATGTAATATTGT
Source organism: Fagopyrum tataricum (assembly GCA_002319775.1). Classification (NCBI taxonomy): domain Eukaryota; kingdom Viridiplantae; phylum Streptophyta; class Magnoliopsida; order Caryophyllales; family Polygonaceae; genus Fagopyrum; species Fagopyrum tataricum. The sequence continues at coordinate 15,921,065 of CM008282.1, read as the reverse complement.
ATATCATAGTTTGTTAATTATAGTTTGTTATTGTAGGAAAGTTATTATTCTATTAATTATAGTTTGTTAAATACATTATTTTAATGACATGTGGCAAAATTTTGTGAGCACGTGACAAATGGAATTTTATCAACAAATCAAAATTTTGAGAAAATGACATATGTGAAAATTTTGTGAGGAAGTGGCACCTAGAAAATTTTGCTTTGACTTTAATAGTAGTATATAGATTATATAATTTTAAAATATATAGTATAATATAGATATTTAAAAAGTAAGTATGGTAAGTAGTTATATATTATCTATTATAGGATAGTTTTTAAAATATTAAGTATTGTAGAATAGTAATTATATTATTCTAATATGTTGTATGGTAACAAAATATATATATATATATATATATATATATATAATTTTATTAAAAATTCAAAATTCTAAGAAAATGACATGTGGCAAAAAAAATTTGAGGAAGCACCACATGAGAGAAAATGTTTTGGCTTTAATAGTAGTATATAGATAGATTAATACGTATATGTTTAAAATTTTAATTCCCACAATCAATGTATTTAATAATTAAATACATCCGGAATATATGTAAGTATCTGTTTAGGAAAGGAACTTCAAAATTTCAAATGGTCATTAAATTATAATTCAAACAAACAACTTCAAACAATATATTTGAAGGGACATCAAAGGAGTAGCTTGTGAAGCTAGACCGAATAAGAGCAATTTTTTTTGAGCTTCTCGAGACTCTCCGCCCTAGAGCATCCTTCCGGATAAGCTCCTCAACCCTAAGCGTTGACGAGCTAGACGCCGAATGGCCAATAAACCCCAAATCAGCAAGCAAATCAGCCACTCCATTGACCTCTCTGAAGAGATGCCTAATTTTAACGTGACAGAAACCAGCTAAAATGTTAGAAATGTCTGACAACAGAAGATCGAGATCCCAGGGAGGTTTCCAGATTTGCTTTACCGAGTTAATGATCGAGAGATTATCACCCTCAATTTCAATATATTCAATTCCTAAATCATATGCCTTTACCAGACCTTCTCTAAGCGCACATGCTTCGGCATGCAGGACCGATATGTTGCCACATTGCCCAAAGCCTAGGGAGATTGTCAAAGCCTCATGATTGCGAAGGATAAAACCATAAGCCGAATTTCCAGAAACGTTTTTGGATCCGTCAAAGTTAAGTTTAATAAAGTCTTTTTCAGGTCTAGTCCAACAAATGTTTTTCGTTTTCCTTCTTTGTTTATTTACCTTACCTTTACACATTTTTGATTTTTTTTTAATTTCTTGCCAGTCTTTAATCTAATTACGTACATTTTGCTCAATATTTTGAGGTTCTTTATTACTGCAAATTTTTTGGTTCCTATTTGTCCAAATATTCCACCATATCATGATTAAGAAGATGAAATTAGCTTCCGGGATGTTTAATCTTAACCAGTTAATTCTATCAAGTATCTTCAATCTCCTTCTATTAATAGTGTTAATGGCGCATTTAATCCTTTGACAAGACAAAGAGTCCTTGAGAAGTTGACAATCAAAAAATAAATGATCAGCTGATTCAAAAGGATATTTACAAAAACAGCACGCCATAGGGACTGAAACTTTTTGTTTTTCCAAGTTTTCCTTTGTTGGGAGTCCATTGATAGACAACTTCCAGAGGAAGTTCTTGATTTTGGGAAGAAGATCTAGATCCCAAATCCAATCGTTTTCATTAGTAGGGAGGTTACTTCTCTCATAAATAAAGTTAAAAGCGGACTTCGCCGTATAATTACCGCATTCTGACGGAGCCTAGTATAGGCGATCCTGGATAAAAGATTTCGAAAGTTGGTATGATTTGATCGATTTAATGATATCAGGTGGTAAAACACTACCTAATTCATTATCATTTTTGTTCCCATCCCATTTATTTTCAAAGATAAATTTTTTTACCACATCGTCATTTGGGATAAATTTGGATTAGTACACAAGTTGTTGAGAGGTTTACTATCAAGCCAACAATCTTTCCAGTACTTTACAGTATCACCATCTCTAACGTTCCATCTAAAACCTAAGTTGAATTCCGTTCTTAGGTTCATTAGTTTCTTCCACTACCAAGACGTGATCTGTTTGGCCTTGTATTTCCATAGTATTGAGCTTTTAAGATATTTTTCCTCGATAACTTTAACCCAGATGTTTTCCGGTTCATTAAGAATTTTCTAGAGTAGTTTCATCTGAAGAGCTTTGTTCATATCCTCAGTTTTTCTAATGCCTACACCACCAAATTTGTAACACCCCAAATCCGCGGGACTCGGGATGCTACGGGCGAGACCTCACAATGGGTCCCGACCCTTAGCCAGACAATAATTTCACCGGACCTTTCCAACAAGGCACAAATAAAGGCAAATCTCAAATCGTTTATAATGTATGCGAGAAACTGATATGTAAAGATACAAGGTGGAAACTCAACCGAGTCCTCAAAACGACACAACTCCGATAAGAAAACCAAAACCGTACAACATAATTCAACAATACAAAGACATATCCCAAAAACGTCCCCGTCCTATAATGTACGGAGACCCCGACTGTCCACTCCTCCACCTCACTCGGCGGTGTCCCTAACCTGCAAGGCATCTACATGAACGGTTTAAAACCGTTAGCTCATATTCGATGCATTAGAAAAGAGGTGAAGGCACATACACATATACAACACATAACACATACATACTCCAAAACAGACAAGTCTGGTTTATTATCTTTTTATTATTAAGTCGTATCCCGTTCTAATTCAACTTAGGTTTCTGACACGAGAACCACCGTGGTCTCGCCTCAGTCCCTACTTACCCACAAGGAATGGTACTGATGCATCTGACCGTCTACCCGCACGGGCTAGTCGCCGAGAACCTCCTACACTCTCGTAAGAGCTAGGAAGATGATGTCACCGCCCGTGATCATACACTTGGGCCAAAATAATATAAAGTCGGTGGTCTTATTTACCGGTTTATTATCCTTTTATTATTAAGTCGTATCCCGTTCTAATTCAACTTAGGTTTGTGACTCGAGAACCACCGTGGTCTCGCCTCGGTCCCTACTTACCGGCAAGGAATGGTACTGATGCATCCAACCGTCTACCCGCACGGGCTAGTCGCCGAGAACCTCCTAGACTCTCGCAAGAGCTAGGCAGATGATGTCACCGCCTGTTGTCATACACTTGGGCCAAAATAATATAAAGTCGGTGGTTCTATTACCGGTTTAATTGTTTATAATATAAACAATAACACACACACACCCCACCAACACACATCGATGCTAATACGTAAAATACGAGCTAAATAAGTCTGGAGACTTACCTCGTCATCACACTCAACTCACAACACTCTCGCTTCCTTAAGGAGGAAGCCCACAACCTTCTCACAAGAGATATGCATATCAATACATGCTCACGCTCAAGAAGTCTTAGACTTCACTCTGGTGATCTAAGCAAGATTACCTAACCCTCAAGCTAGGAATGCATCCTAGGGTCCAAGATACTCACTACACTCTCAGCACATGAAAGCAACTCACAACAGTTTATTACCTCACATGATCTTAAACCTCAACCAAGAAGGAACAAGCTAACCTAGAAGGTCCATCATGCTCAACACACTCGTAATCATCAACTACATCGAGCCTTAAGGGCTCCTAGGTTCACAACCACTAAGTGGCATCTCAAGCTACTCTAGATCCATCCTAGGCATGCTACTAACATGATACAACTACAAAACTAAGGAAGGAACGAAGGGGAAGGGAGAAGAGGAACCTACTGTCGAAGAAACGCAGACGCGGAGTCAAGCTGGCGCCCTTGCGGAGCAGTCACCGCCCCTGCGGATCGCTGGCTCCGCCCCAGCGGCTCTCTGGCGGAGCAGTCACCGCCCCTGCGGTGGTCTGGAGCCGCCCCTGCGGCTGTGGTGAGCCGCCCCCGCGGTTTCGCTGCAGAAGCTCGTCTTCTTCGTCTTCGACTATGGATCCTTGGCTCCAATGTCCTCCTCTCCTTATTGGGTCTTCTCCAAACACCAACCACTGATCTTAGACTCCTCTCCACGGCCTAATCGAGCTAAGAACACACACATGCAAGGATTTGAGAGAAAAGCTTCTCAAGAGCTTCATCTATGGCCATGGATGAAGGAGGGAAGAAGAAAGGGAAAACAGCAATGAAGGAGAAGGAAGTTAGAGGAAGAAGCTTACCACACTTGATCTGGATTCCCTCTACTACAGTCCACACATGCAAGAGCTCCAAAGAAGAAAGAAGAGCAAAGAGAGAGAAGAGAGGAAGAGAGGAAAGAGTAACGTGAAATAGAAAAGAGAGGAGAGAGAGAGAGAGGGTACAAGAGTTGCCAAAGGGGAGAGGGGATCAAGATGTCAGCTGATCTCTTGTCACCTCACCTCGGAACGAGGGGTCGGAAATGACCTCTTGTCACCTCAACTTGGAACAAAGGGTCGGAAATCGGAAAAAGGGAATAACGCATAGTCGGCTCGGGATTTAGGAATAAATCCCGACACTCGGCACCTCGTGCCTGCGGGAAGATCTACAAAACGCTCTAAGTCCGGAATAAAAATTCCGGATGTTACAAAATTTCCTAGGTCTACAAATTCTATCCCGGCTAATGAGTGGATGGAAGTTTGTCCCTTTATTCCAGAAAAAATTTCTATTAATTTGGTCTAATTTTTTATGGATGCTGGCTGGAAGCATGAAGCTTTGCATTATAAAGTTGGGCTTAGCATTCAAGTTGACCTTTATAAGTGTTGTCCTACCTTCTTGTGACAAAGTCGAGGCCTTCCACTTAGAGAGTTGAAGTTTAGATTTCGTAATTACATCCTCAAAGACACTTTTATTCACTTTTCCATTGATGATCGGGCATCCAAGATACTTTTCTAGACAGCAGGAGCTATGAATGCCTAAGCACAATTGGATTTGGCGTTTGATTGAGTTTTCTACATTAACTGACGTTTGGAATGCGGATTTATGTAGGTTAATTTTTTGACCCGAAATACTGCAATACCCATTAAGAATCTCCATAATCCTGGAGCTAGCGTTGGACGAAGCTTTTGAAAAATGATGATATCGTCTGCAAAAGCTAAAAACGGGATGCAGGATCCTCTTCTCGAGATAGGGAAGCAAATAATCTTTTTGTTTTGGTCACTTTCTCTTTGAATGTATCGCATTAGGACCTCCTCTCCCAAATTAAATATTAAGGGGGAAATAAGATCCCTTTGACGTAAACCCCTCTTGGGCATAATCAGTTCAGACGGTTTGTCATTGATTAGGATTGAATAGGAAATTGTCGATATACACTCCATGATCCAACTACAGAATCTGTAATTGAATCCAAATTTTTCCAGAACCGCCTTAATGAAAGGTCATTCCATTCTATCATAAGCCTTTTCCATATCTAATTTAATTGTCATATACCCTTATTTCCCTTTTTTTCATTCTAAAATTGTGGAAGATTTCATGTGCAATTAGGATATTATCCTGAATAGCTCTATTTTGAACAAATGCACTTTGAAAGGGCTGGATTAATTTTGAGAGGACCTCCTTAATTCTGGCAACTAAAATTTTCGCTATTATCTTATATGTTGTTGAGCATAGGCTAATCGGCCTGAAATCCTTTGTCGATATTGGATTATCATTCTTCGGGATTAGTGTTACAAATGTGTGGTTTACTTGTTTTAGAAGTTTACCAGAGTGATAGAAGCTTTTGACAGCTCTACACACTGCAGGGCCGACAATTTCCCAATGTTTCTAAAAAAAACCCGCCGGCATACCATCAGGCCCCGGGGACTTCTCACATCCGATATCAAAAATCGCATTTTTAATGTCACTGTTTGAAACAGGTTTAGTTAGATCTACGTTTTCATCATCGTTAATTTCCTTGGATATAACTTGGAGGTAACGGTCGCAAAGGTTCTTATCACTCGCTGAAGCACTAAACCGATTTTTTTTAGTCATTATAGAATTCCTGGGAAATCTCCTCTTCCGTTTATATCCATTGTTCATCGTTATTTTTTATTTTATTAATCATTTTCCTGTTCCTTCTACTTGTCGCTTTTCTATGAAAATACTTCGTATTCTTATCACCTTTTTCAAAGGTGTTGGCTTTCGCTCTTTGCTTCCAATATTTTTGTTGATAATCTATCAAACATTCTCTTTTCTTATTTAGTCTAATTAGTTTATCATTGATATTTTGACAAAAAGATTCTTTAATTTTGGTTTTGTAGTTTCTCTATATCGCTATCCACTTTTTTAACTTGTTTATTAATATTTCCGAAGTTTTTCTTACTCCATTGTTTAATTTTGATCTTTGCTAGGTGAATTTTCTTAAATAGTTTAAACATGTTCGTGCCCGGAAAATGAATTCGCCAAGATTGTTTGATAATGTTTTCACAATCTTGTCTATCATTCCACATTAATTCATACCTAAACGGTTTATTTCTGAGTTTTTGTTTAGAAAGGTTGAGATGAATGGAGATCATACCATGGTCGGAGGTGGTAAATGCATAATTCCAATCGTGCGTTTGATTATATTGATTTAAAACTTCGAAGTGAGCCAATACCCTATCTAGTTTTTCAGAAGTAGTGTTATCCCCTTCTTTTTTCGTCTCCAAGTAAATTCGTTTCCTCTTGTATCAAGGTTCACAAGATTACAGTTTTGGATAAAATTATTGATCCTGTGGTATCTGTTATTATTGGGGTAGACTCCACCCAATTTATCAGCACGGCAGCTGATTTCATTAAAGTCTCCCATGATTAGCGCTAGAAGGTTAAGATTAAGAACCAGGTTAGTCAACTTGGTCCAAAACGCATCTTTAGTATTTTCCTGCGGTGGGGCATATATAAACAATAATATTGCACGAGAATTTATTCTCAAGATTATGGTGTTCAAGGACTAAAAAACGTTCATTTGAATGGATAATATTTATTTTTTCATTAATTAACTTATAATTTTCCAAAGTAAGCACAACCCTCCCCCGACCAACGGAAGGAATAAAAACGCAAACCAATACTCAGTTGGTCTAGTGGGATGTGGTGTTAGGCTCCTTAAGTGTTTAGCTTGAAGATTCGAGTTCGAATCCTCCTGGCGGCATGTATGGAAAAATTGATATTGGGAGGGTATCCCCAAGCAATGGGCCACGACTTTCTACCCGATCCGGACGTAGAGCGGCTAAGCCGATCGAACCGGGTGGTCTCCGAATTTACCATTACCAAAAAAAAAAAAACAAAAAAACGCAAGAGTCAAAACCTGTATTGCGTCAAAAAATTTCATTAGGTTCGATTTCGGTTTTGATTTCCGCTAACATAATCATATTGATATGTTCGTTTTGAGTAGTAATTTTGAGATCCGTCCAAAAAAATTTCTTCATAATCTCTCGACAACTCCAATAGGCTATTTTCATTTGAAATTAGTTTTAAAATGATTCCGTTCAAGTCCGCTCAACCAGGATCGAAAATTTGGAATAAATAAGATCTCTTGAGATGTTATAGACACAACACCAATAAAGAGAATCATCTTTAAAAAAGTGCCACAAGACACCTTAGAATTCCACACAAAGCCGGAGCTGTTAAACCAGTTAAACGAATTACATGGGCAACCTAGTTTGATGCTGCAGTAGAGTATATAGTATCTAAGAATCGAACTAATCAAGAGCCAAATGAAAAGTGTAAGGCCCGAAATACAAGACCGGACAAAACCTTTCAATACCTGGAAATAGAGTTCGGAGTTATGATAAAAGATATTGATTATAATTCCAACGCAAAGTTTCAGAGCTTACATTGATAACTAACAACAGCAGCCTAAGCAAAACACCAGTCGTTCCACAAACCATGACAATGAACCAAATACACAATGTCGTAATTACAAGGGATAATGCAAATAACCTAGAGATCATTCTACCATTACATATAAAGTTCCATAGAAGCAAATTTGGACAGTCCAACATGAGATTACCAACTGTAATCCAGTTGTACTTCAGACGCCAACCAAAAGTACACAAAAGATTGCAGTAGAGGGGAAAGTAGCAGACAAGATCCAAACCTGAAAAATCAACTGCACATAGTTATAAGTCAAATTTATATTTCTTAGTACAATAATAAAGAAGATAAAGTTAAACTTGGGATAGTTCAAACATTCATACCTTCTCAGACCTTCATCATAGTAATAGATCATCATATTATATTAAATTTTTGGTTTCTTAGAGTCCTTCAGGATCGAGGAAGCAGTATCATCCTCCACCTCCATTGACTTCCTTTTGCTTGAGACAGAATTGATTTTTTCGTGATTCTTAACCTCCATATTATCAAGGAGCATGTTCACTGTATTAAAGGATTGGAAGGAGTGCTCGGAGAAGAAATCATCCTCCTCCTCAACTTCCAGATCATCTTTAATCATGAACTCAACCATCACATCATCCTGGTTAAACTCAGGAATATCATTATCATTTGGGATCAGAATATCAGCCTCACCAAAGAGAGCAATATCATTGTTGTTACTCTCATCATTCTCAAGCACAAGGGTCAGTGGATTGATGTTTGATTTCTCTGCATTTCCAGGATTGTATCATCATTAGGGCTATTGTTCACCACATTAGCTCCATCCAAGATACCAGCAACCACAGGAGGTTTACCCTTACTGGTGGGCACCTTAGTGAGCTTGGGATCATCACACTTGACATCCTTGTCACCAATACTGTCTTTGGAGTTCGTGAATGATCACATTTGAAGTTAAAAGTCATGCCACCTCTACCTGAAAGGTAAGGTTTAAATCCACCAGTGACAAAGGTAGCTGACTCACTATTCTTCCCAGACCCACCTTTAGTTTTCCACTGGTTATCAAACACTTGATCATTCACTTTCTCTTTACCTTTACCATCTTTGTTTACTCCTTTTGAAATTGATTTTCACTTTCTTGGAGTGAGCTACACGAAGAGGGCAGCATTCAAACACGTGGTTTTCATCTCCACAGTGACCACACCCTTTGGAGAAATCTTCAAACCAAACAGGGAAGTCATGGAGTACATCATTTTCATCTAGTATAGGGACATAATCATTGATGATTTTCTTATCATCAACATCAACATTAATGCAAATTCTTATATAGCTACCAACCTTTGCATTCATGGAGAAAGGGTTAAGTTTGATAAACTTCCCAATATTGTTTTCTTCTATGATTGTTCTAATTTATAGCTTCCTTGTTAGCAAACTCTGCAGGGAGCAGAGGGATTCAGACCCAAAGGTCGAGTTCAGTGATAGATTTTGTCAAGGTATTAAAGTTTGGTTTTCAAGGTCTGAGTATGACCGACCAGCTGCCCAAGACATGAAATGGCCTGAGATCCCAGACCAGTTTCTTATCTACTGGGTTGAAAAAGTTTATATCAAACCACTAGTTACCCTTAGGTATCATAGACACTTCACCTTTAATGTTTTTCCATTCTGATAAGAGCTTATTTCTAATCTTTGAAAAATCAATGGGGTCACCAAATATATGATCCATGAGACAAGACTCTTTCAACTTATAAAAATCAGTTCTAACCTTAGCAAGTTTGGAAAGGTATCTTGGGACATCGAGGTTGTTCTTGTTAAAAGAACTTGGAACAGCAGGGTAAGCACCACGCTTAGACCCACCACTCTTAGCAGCAAGGTTGTCAGCAGGGACTTCACCGCCCGTCTTCTCCCGGGGGTTAGAACAGATGACATCTTTGAAAGATCGAGAAGAGGAGGCCATTCTCACAGGGTGTATCAGCAAAAGAAAAGAAACCCAATTGTTAGAACTTAGAGGGAGAGTAGACACTTTCAGATGATTCAGTATTCTAGAATGAAAAAAAGACTGCAAGACAAGGTTTTTATAGTTCGATTTTTCAGAGTACTCATTCCTCATGCACTTTGTAATATTAGACACTAGGCACAATCTAGCAAGCCGCAAAAGGAGTATACCTGTGATTAAGAGATCAAGGCCACACAGGCCTAGATAGGCCCTCGAAAAGCAGCCCCTCATGTACATGTATTGGAGTGGGATTGTTTGAGCTCCGCCGAATCCTCTCACCAAACATACCACCATAGACAAGAGAGAATCGCTAGAGTAGCGGTCATCATCAACCTCCAACTGTCTACGAGTCGTAAGTGAACTGTTACTGACACTTAGTCGAAACAAAGCCCCAAAGAAGAGGCCAATATGCCGCCGAAATGAAGAGAGCCGAATACAATCAAACCCTAGCCTCACCCGGACCCTAATACATCTAATCCTTAACTAAAGAAAGATCCACCATAGATCCAGAAGCCACACAAGCCCATGATACACACAGTCGGGAATATAGTTCAACAGCAACGATAGATTTGGGAGAGAACTCCCGATTGGGGCTTCTTCGCCCAAATGGCTTTTGCTCAGAAGGGGACTAAAGAGGGGCGCGTGATAAAGGGTATCGGGCGCGTTCATTTTGAAGAGGCAGGGTTACGTGAATAAGAGCAATTGTATGATGAGGATCAACATGCTCTTAATTAGATTCAATTGGAGATAATGTTCGTAATCCTAGTACAACTAACTCTAATAATAAAAACCATATTTATTTTATAAAATTAAATCGCTCAAATATAATATATTTAGGGAATATAAATCTGTAACACATTTTGTACTCATTTCAAAACCAAAATTTTTTGAAAAAAGTCAGACTCCTTTCGGGTTCTGTTTATTTATCTATTCGATCTTTATCGCAGAATACAAGTGCCATTGTTGTCAACCTGGGCTCTGATACCAACTTTGTCACACCCCAAATCCGTAGGACTCGAGGTGCTACTGGGCTAGGATCTCACAATGGATCCTGACCCTAGCCTGACAACAAGTTCAGTGAATCTTACAACAAGGCACAAATAGATTAAAACAAAACATAAAACTGATATGTGTATATATATACATATCAAAAGGTAATACAGAGTACCGCTGAGTACAAATAAAACAACACTGTACAACATAAAAGGTCCCATATCCCCGATAACGCCCCAGTGTACGGAGCCCTCAACGGATCACCCACTCTGGATCACTCTGCAGCTCTCCTACCCTGCAAAGGATCTACAACACGGTATAAAACCGTTAGCTAACCATACACATATATAAGAGATGCAGAGCACATACACACATCAAAGAATACTAAACACGTCAACATGCTATCACACATTTACCCGTTTCATTATCTTTATAAAGTCCAACACTCAACTCGTATATATATCCATATAAACATATGTGACACGAGGAATATATAATCCTCGCCTCGGGGTCCAATAGCCAGCTGGAATGGTGCCTGGAACACCTCCCCGTGTACCATAAGGGAATGGAGAGTGCCCGAACCGTTTACTAGGTATGACCTGCCTATAGAGAACCTCCCAGACTCCCGGCAGGATGAAAGGGAAAGTTATCACAGCCCTACAATGGGCAAGCAATATACCATAGATCGGTAATAAACCATAACGCATGCTATCAAGCATATACCACACACCACTCATGCACACATTCAATATAGTGATGGCAACTAAGTAAGTCCTACGGACTTACCTCAACCTCGAAGTCGTCTCAACTCGATCAACCCTCAAACACGGTCCACTCCACTCTGGAGGATAACACTGCCTAGCAACAAGGCATAACGAAACATACTCATCAACCATCTATCCTCAACATATACCTAGCATGCTACTACCGCTCATACTAGGAAAGGAAAGAATCTATCTAACTTTAGGTAGACCCGGGACAAGACGCACCTACGTGACACAAGAGACGAAGGGGCGGAACAAGGCAACCCGCAGGCGCGGCATAACTCAGCCGCGGGCGCGGTGACAAAGGCCGCAGGCAACGCAGGCACGGCGCGGGCGCTGTGGCACGGATTCCGCAGGGGCGGCGGCTTCCAGGCGCGGGGGGCAGCGACGGTGCATAACGTGACCCCGCGATTCCTCTTCGGCTCTTCTCGTGATCAAATCACGTCTTCTCTCATCCAAAACCAAGTACATACATATACATACACATTCCAACATCAATCTATGATCCATTCACCTACTCCGAAGCTAAGGAAGGAAGAACAAGAAAGAAAGAGAGAAAGGAGAAGCAAGGAGCTCACCTCCACTTCTGTGATCACCCAAGGGAAGAACAAACACACTCTCAGCTGGCATCACAAGCTCAGCAACAACAACCACTAGCATCAACCTCAACAAGGCCACACAAAACCTCTTGCAACTAAGGGAAAACCAAGATCAAGATCAAGGGAGGAAAGGGAAGAAGAAGCACGTAGTTTTAGTTGGGAAAGGAAATGGAACACTTGCTCATGAGGCCAAAGAAGAAGCTTAAAGAAGAAGAAACAAAAGGGTAAAGCACGGGTCAAGAGGTCAACAAAGTCGGCTGCAGCCGCAGGAAACCGCGGAGGCGGTTTCATTGGGACCCGTTGGGCAGCATACAAACCCGCGGGGGCGGCTACGTCAATCTCGGTCAAAGTCGAATCTCGGCTAAGACAAACTCGGTCCAAACGACTAAGGCTCTTACAGTATTTATGTTGGAGTCTTAAAAATTTTATTATAGATGAGATTTATTTTTTTGAAATGACTTACTTGAATGTTGTTGAATATTCTAATACAATAATCAATTATGATTTGTGGCAACCCATCTGAAGACTTGCTTTTCTAAGTCATCAAAATATGTAGGAGGGTACATATACGAAAATCAAACACACCGCAAATCCAAATCACATCATCCTATATCTTAAAGTACCAACAAAAATCAATATAGCATATTTTTTCAAACAAATCTTTATGTTATTTTATAAAAAAAGCATACAAATTTTTTATTATTATTATTATGTTTTAGTAGAAATTCACGTCATTTTAAAAAATAACAAATTCATAGCTCGTGTCTCGCACGGGTAGTTGTTAATTATAACACCCCGAATTATGGAAATCCGGAACATTACTGGTTAAGACCTCACAGTGAGTCCAGACCGTAGTTTAACAACAATTACTACGTATCTTGCAACAAGACACAAATATTAAAACACAACTCCACATAAAAGCAGTCAATTTCTAGAATGATACAAGTCTATCGATAACAATTAAATTGAATAATTAAATACCCAATCCTAGTACAAAAATCCGATTGGCCGAGTTTGATTCATCTCTCCCAACAACGACGACCAGAGTTACGAGGTTGAAGAAGACCGTTACGATGTCGGCATTGAAGATGGGCGTTAGTGTTGAGTAAAGCCATTCAATTCGAACAGTGAAGACCACCGATTGCCTTCCCCTTCTCTCTCTTTGCCTCACTTTCGCGACCATCTTTCTTGCCGTCTGCCTCTACATCACTTGCCGACCACTGCACCTTCTCCCTTCTTCATCATCGCCACCGTCGCTCTTGACACAAGCAATATGCACCCCGTCCAAACACACCTTCCGTCTCTTTCCCCTCTTCTCGACCTTGTTCCTCCATTCTCGTGTTGTCTTTCCTTCTGCAACCACGCCGGAGACGGGAATCTGCTCCTTCTCTCGCCGGCTCTCTCCTCCCCCTTTCTTCTCACTCCAACATCCTCTAGATCCACCATCTCTATGACTCCTGATTCCCACCTCTAATCGTCACCGACCTCTGCGGATCTCGCACTCTCTTCGACCGAATCCCGGCCGGATCCGCCTTCTCTGAGTCCGACGCTTGCTTCGGCTTCTCTCGACTCGCCTCAGTCCTCGCTCACTATCACCACCATCGAGGAAGTAGCCACCGAGACGACCGCCACCGAGGAAGTAGCCACCGAGACAACCGAATGGTGGGTCGGACTTTGGACCTGCGTGTTTATGTCGACTGTGAGAGCGAAGTTGCAATTGAGAGTTGATATTGTTTTTATGCAGAGGGAAGTTCGAACTTGAGATCTCCTGAGGAAACCCATATGTTTGCTGGTTTACCACCTATAAGTCCTTATCAAAATAGATAGAAATTCATAGGTTAGTAAGACAACGGTCTGCTTTAAATTTATACTCGTAATATCTACTCTATAATGCAGCGAACCCACAATGTATGGATCAATTACAATAAGAGCAAGTGTTCCAAGGTCGATCACATGGACTAAGTTAGATTGATATGAAAACTGATCAAGAATAGTATAAATCTGAAATAAGAAAAAAAATTGGAAAAGATAAGGGAAAGAATGATCAAAAAGGTTTTGAGAGGTCGTGGTGGATTCGCAATCAATTGTCACTATAACCCTCGACAAATACCTTGGATGTCCAATTATAAACGGAAGAGTGACAAAAGAAACCTTCGGGGATATAAACTTAAAATCAAAAAAACAACTCCTAAAATGGAAAGCTAACTCTTTATCGCAAGAAGGCAGAAATACCCTCATAAAACATAATTTGGCAACCAAAGAGACTTTTGTTATGCAAAGCTTTATGCTCCCAAAACATAACTTGGAGGAACTTGATAAAACTTACAATTTTTTTTTTCTGGAATAAAGGAGACCAACACAAACCCATCATTATTTGGGACACAATCTGTAAGTATAAAAAGAGCGGTGGTTTGGAAACTTGATACCCAACCCAAAATTAAAAACTTCATTTAGAAAATGTATATAAACGGAATCCCTACAAAAGCAAAACTGGATGAAAGAAAATTTTCCGTAACAAAGCATTGTGAACTTTGCAACCATCAACTGAAAGACCTACCCTACCTATTTATAGAATGCCCATTCACTAAATAAATCATTACCAAATTCGATAGAACAATTGTAAATGAACTTAACAAAATCTGAATCCGAAATATAAAAGCTCATGAAATCCTACAGGAATTAAAAAACAAAATTGAACCAAACAAGTTCGAGTGTCTCAACCATATGGTATTATGGTGGAGTATTTGGTATTTCAGGAACAAAATTATCTTTATAATGAACCAATTGGACTTGATAATAAGGAAATTGCTTTCATAAAAACCAAATCCATAATTGGAAAACTAAAATCATTGACGAAGATGATTACGATATTATGAAACAACAATAGAATACTAACGCGGCAGCAAGGAAAAAACACAACATTAAATGGGATAAACCTAAACCGGAGTTCTACAAACTTAACTTTGACGGATAAAAACTTGATTCGGGGGTAACAAATATTGGCATTGTAATTTAAAATCTTTATGGTGACGTTATTAGCCTTGATGCAAAGAAAAATAATTTCAACTCAGTCATAAAAGCTGAAGCTTTCGCTCATAAGGCAGGTTTACAAGAGGCAATCAGACAGTAAATAAAAAAGAGTGAAATTGAAGATGACAATCTATGTGTTATTAGGGCACTCCAAGGTTTGTGGAGCTGTCCATGGGATGTCAAGATGATTATTTCCGACTCCAAACTAAATCTTTGTTATTTTGACAAA
The DNA here is from genome assembly GCA_002319775.1 of Fagopyrum tataricum. Taxonomy (NCBI): domain Eukaryota; kingdom Viridiplantae; phylum Streptophyta; class Magnoliopsida; order Caryophyllales; family Polygonaceae; genus Fagopyrum; species Fagopyrum tataricum. Next base: position 15,905,670 of record CM008282.1, on the reverse strand, counting down.
ATCCATATCAGGCATGTATTTAGAGAAATCAACTGTGTTGCTGACCGATTAACCCATCTGGTATTTTCGACTCCTAACACCAATTTTTCTGATGATCCCGAACTTCGTGTTCTCATCCGCAAGGATGCTTTAGGTTGGACTACCTCTAGAAGGTAGTCAAATCTAGCTGTTTTCCGTTATCAAAAAAAAATTGTCACTTATTGATTGAAAATCAAATCAAACTAACTAACAAACAAACAAATATAATTGGGAGAAAATGTAGTTCCAAGGATTTAAGATCATTATTTATACATATTGGACTCAAGATTATATAAACTCACGTGACATATATATGGTTGCAAAGCTCTAGGGATGAATGTTTCTCAACTAATGTTCTTTTACAGTTACATCTCAAGAACATATAAATCCGCAACCTAATACCTATTACTTTCAAGGTAAAGAGGGAGAAATCGTAAATAAGCCTTATTTATTAAATAAGGATCAAATAACCCTTTACAGTTACGTCTCAAGAATTAAATGCCTTAAAGAAGGAATAATGACACATTTTATCCGATAAAGGATAAACCTTTATTTCCTAGAAACACGTTCTCTTATGTATCTAAGAAGAAATATCTCAGTTACGACTCAATTTCAACTTAGATTGAAGTGGTTTAGATTAATTCTAAACCTGACAAAAACCAAACATTTCCATAGGATTTAAAACGATTTACACAACCTATTGTAAAGAACAACTAATCCATCATAGTCCAAGGTATAAATAAATCTCTAACTACCTTGGAACCACAAGAAGTTTCTAGCCAATGATATTCATAATAAAAACTGAATTCAAATCAATCAAAGAAAGCATAAATTCAAAATAAGAAAAAGAGATGAATAAAGTACCCACCTTTATTGAATCTTGAAAACAAATTGTTTTTCACTTCCAAAGCGAATCTGAACTCTAAAGAAACTAAAAAACTGAATCTTTCTTCCTAAACTAAAGTCTAACAAATTGGTTAGAAATCGATATTTAACATAATATACCAATTCATTGCCACTTTTGATAGTGGTAGTAGCCGTAGCAGAAAACATATCCAACGATTGTCCTCCGGTCTTTTCCTTCGTTGAGGATTCCGGTCTTTTCCGTCACAGTGGACTCCTCAATCGAACCATCACGGTTTACCACGCCACCTGGTGCCTCCATTAACCCAACCCCTCATTTCCTCTTCAAGAAAACTGAAAATAAAGAGATAAGAGTATCACAAATTAGGTTAGAAATCGAGATTTAACAAAATCGCCATATCTGTCGACATCGAAACGAGATCATATTTGACGACATCAGATTAAAACATAGAAGTGTAAAATAGGATTGAGGAATCAAAAGTTGGAAGCCGGAAATTGATAGACGTAGGAAAGGAAACCTTAATGTCGTCGGGGAAATGAGCCTCCTTCCTTGCACAATCGGGATTGGAGAATGAAGAGAGAATGGTAAGGACGGGAAAGTGAGACTCGTTCTTTGAAGTGGCGGGTTTGTTCAATCAGAGAGAAGAGGAACATATGAAGGAAAGAGGGAGAAGGCAGTGGTAAGAGAAAACGTGAAGCAGACAAATAAGGTGTCAAGCCCTAGCATTGCAAGAAAGTGGTTGGACTCTATTTTCGACACGTTGAAGCAAGGTGAGTCATAAATAAGGGTAAATAAGAAAAACTGTTTTAGGAATTGGGGTTAAAACGGAAAACGACTATTGCAAGGGGTATACTCATCCTTTTTATAGTATTAAGGATAAATCTAAAGAAGTGAAGAAGCGATGGAGGGATTTATTTTGTTTAAGTTTTTAACGCGATTACATTACTCACACTATATTAGTTTCTTGCCTCGGTTATAAGCTTCAAATTTTTTTTTTTTGTGTTTTTGAAGTTGTTGGTTTTGGAGAATATTGGTTGTTTTGATTTTGATTGGACTTTATTGTTGAAGCGGAGAGCAAATGCGACATTACCTGATTGTTGCTTTCGTGGAGTCTATTGACTATAATTCCACAAACTCATGATTCCGTGTATCCTAAATGAAAATATGTTTAACTAATGAAAGTAGGTACACCTTTGATTTTATGATTAAACACACTTCCTATAAAATCATATAAAAATGATAAAAAAGCAGGACAAACCTGATGTATGAGGTATACACCCATCCAAACCTGATGTGGTGTTTCATTGAGGTATGAGGTATACACCCATCCAAACCTGATGTGGTGTTTCATTGAACACCAGATTCTCACAAAAAGTGAGGATTGTGAGTCTTGTCATTGTAACTTAAAAAAATAATTGGCAAAAATATAATAAGCAAAATTTTTCAGAGAGAAATCAAGAATATACTCATTGCCAATGTTGATAGTAGTAGCAGCCGTAGCAGAAAACATATCTGAAGATGCGTCCTCCGGAGCCACCTCTCTTATCTTCCTCCGCTGAGGCTTCCACTCTTTTACGTCACGGTTGACTCTTCAATCGAATCATCACGGTTTACCACACCACGGTGCGTTCATCAACCCAACCCATCAATTCCCCTTATTGGAAAACCGAAAATGAAGAGATTGGAGTATCATGAATTAGGTTAGAACTCGAGATTTAACAGAATCACATATCTGACAACATCGAAACAAAATCATATTTGACGACATCAAATTCAAACTTAGAATATGTAAAACAGCATGTTCTGAATAAAAATTGGAAGCCGGAAATTGTTTGACGCAAGAAAGAAAACCTTAATGTCGACGGGAAATTGAGCCTCCTTCCTTGCACAATCGGTATGGGAGAACGAAGAGCGAATGGTAGGGATGGGAAAGTGAGAATCCTTCTTTGAAGAGGCGGGTTTGTTCGAATAGGGGGAAGAGGAACTTATGTGATCCGGGGAACCGATGCAAATGGCTTCACTACAATGTAATGTTCTTATCTTCTTATTCTGAAGTCGGTTTGAGATGATTCAAGATGTTTTAGAACGATAACTTCAATATCTACAACTAATATTTTAAGTGTTTCATCTAATGAAAACTTAAACATGCTCAAAATAAAAGTTGTTCAACACATAATGCCCCGAATCCTCTTCAGTAGACCCATCAGTATTGTGGACACAAAGAATGCTAGGTTTATCCAATGAAGATCCATAAATACTTGTTGGAAAGATTATTGAAAGATGTACAATATTGATGAAGAGTATAGGAGCATATTCGTCCAAGAGATGGGTCGTAAATTCCATTCTTTCAGTTGTTGGATTTATGACCAAAATTTGAAGAGTTCAAAACCTATGCCTCATTATGTGGATCTTTGAGGCCTATGTTTTAATATGACTTTCGGCCTTGTTTTTGATCTTTTAGCTAGCCTTATTTTCCCTATTTAAAGGCTTGTTCGTTTCACAGAAAAATAAGTGAGAGTTGACATTTTTGGAAAAATAGTCGAGTTCCTTGGTTTTTGGTGATATGCCGAAACCTCGTCTTTGGTAATATGCCGGGAGGGTTGCCTTTGTGAGATGCGAGGGCGAAGGCATTAGTTCTCATAGGTGAGATGATGCGTCATTGGAGGTAACCAAGGATATCTCCGGATCTAGATCAAGAAAAGCTCCAATTACTCCTTGATTTTGTTTGCAACGTTGTATCTTTTTAGATCCAAAAGGGCAGTAGCGATGAAGATAGATGGAGAAACGAAGGTTGATTCGATTTGGAGAGATCGAATAAGCCTTTTTGTGTGGATCGAAGGTTGATTCTAGAAGAATCCTCGAATATGGATTTCTTGGATGAAAGACGAGATCCAAGGAAGAAATTTGAGAGATAGAAGGGAGGTTTGATGCCCAAGCTAAGTAAGAGGTAATTCTTCTCAAAAACTTAGTAATATTGAACATCAAAAATAAGTGAGGCAAGTTATCCCTTATATAGAGAGTCTTGCCTACCTATGGCCCAACGGGTGAAACAAACATACATAACAAAAAGCCCAAAAAGGGGAAAACCCTAAAAGATAAGATCAAAAGGGAATATTCTATAAAGAATATCCCTTTTATTACATAAAAAGGAAAACATGAAAAATATAGTCCGAAAGTAAGCTAGCTTCATGCCATGGAGTCGGAAAGACGAGACAGGCCGTTAACGGGCGTAAGTGGTGTGGACGGGACCGGTAGCCTATGCCATGGTGGTGTAGAGACAAGACATGCCGGTAATGGGTCCAAGTGAAGAAGTGGTGCGGGCGATGATGGAGCCGGTGGCTCGAGCAATGGCCTTGGCTCGAGAGCGGGTGAGCCGTCCATTTGAGCGAACCCTCAAAGCCTCGTCCTCATCATCTATGGTCAACGTCAAAGGGACATCCAAGGGCGCATCAGTCCCGGCTGTGAAACGTCCCCGTTTCACCATCGTCAAAGAGGGGCTCAACATAAGGGGCAAGGTCCTTGACGTTGAACATCGGGTGTACTCCGTAGGAATCCGGAAGCTCTAACTTGTATGCATTCGGGCCATGGAGAGCTAAGATGGGGAATGAGCCATCATCACGGTCCGAGAACTTGCTCATGCGGCGAGTTGGAAAACATTCCTTCCTTAGGTGGAGCCAAACAAGATCACCGGGCTCAAAAGAGATGTCGCGGCGGCCCTTATTGCGTTGTCCGGCAAGTTGGGCGGCACGACGTTCAAGTTGTGCCCTAGTCCGCTCATGAAGCTCAATGATTTGGGCGGCTCGGTTTGCGGAGATGATGTGCTCTCCGTCCTTGAGCGGGCGGGGAGTGAAGTCCAACGGGTGTGTGGATTAAGACCGTAGACAACTTCAAATGGGGACAATTTAGTTGCCGTGTGCCTAGACCTGTTATACGAAAACTCCACAATAGAAAGTAAGTCCTCCCACCTACGTGGGTTGGTCCTAGTGGTGGCTCTAAGTACAACACCAAGAGTCCGATTGGTCACCTCCGTTTGACCATCGGTTTGGGGGTGATAACTACTTGAAAACAACAAGTTGGTTCCATGTTTTCCCCATAGCGTTCTCCAAAAGTGACTCACGAATTTCACGTCCCGATCACTAACGATATAACGTGGTATCCCATGTAAGCGCTCCACATTGTCAAAGAACAAGGTGACAACTTCACTAGCATTTTGGGTGCTCTTACATGCAATGAAATGGTCCATTTTGGAGAAGCGATCGACTACCACAAAAATGGAGTCTTTGCCTCGTTTTGACATGGGTAACCCAACCACAAAGTCCATGGATAGATCCTCCCAAGGTCCCATTGGTATAGGCAAAGGAGAATACAATCCATCCGGACCTTGGCGCGACTTTGCATGATGACATGTGATGCAACCCTTGAAAAACCGTGTCGCATGCATGCGCATCCGGGGCCAAAAGAAATGCTCTTGGAGAGCGGAAAGGGTCTTGGTAGCACCGAAGTGACCACGGCCCTCATGAGCTTCCTTGATCAACAAATGGCGTATATATGAGCGCGGAATGCAAAGTTTTCCCCCTCGGAAAAGATAGCCATCGTTAATAAAGAAAGACTCGTGCTCTCGGAGGTCGAGGCATTGTGCCCATATATCCTTGAAGTCAAGATCCGTGGCATATAACTCTTTGATAAGAGCAAAGCCATGTATCTTGGCGTCCATATACAGAAGAAGGTCATACCGGCGAGAAAGGTAATCGGCTACCACATTCTCCTTGCCTTTCTTATGCCGAATGACGTAAGGAAAGGTCTCTAAAAACTCTACCCAACTAGCATGGCGCCGACTAAGGTTTTTTTGACTCTGGAGGTATGAAAGAGCCGCATGATCCGAATGAATCACGAACTCCTTGTAAGAGCCTTAGTCTTTAGAGCCAAGATAGGACTGAGCCGCTCCTGCGGGTCCAGAGGCCGCCCCTGCGGCTGGTTTAGTGTTCCGCCCCTGCGGCCTGGAATTTCCGCCCCTGCGGTTTCCTGCGGCTGCAGCCGGCTTTGTTGACCGAGTGGACCGTGCTTTACCCTTTCTTCTCTTCCTCCTTAAGCCTCTTCTTGGGCTCGTGATGAAGGGTTTCAGTCTTCATTTTCCAGCTTCTCATGACCTTCTTCTCTCTTGTCTTCCCCTTGATCTTGTTCTTGAGTTTTACCTTAGTTTGCAAGCTTTTGGTGTGGTTTGGTTGTTGATGATGATGTGGTGTGTATTGTTGAGCTTGGGAGCCAACTTTTGGTGTTTGTGATCATTTCTTTATGCCTAGGACCACAACAGTAGGTAAGATCCTTGCTTCTCCTTTCTTTCTTTCTTCATTGATTCCTCTTACTTAGCTTAGGATTAGTTGTGCTAGGATGTAGATTGATGTTTGTATGTACATGTATGTATATGAATGTGGTTGTGGAATGATGAAGACGTGAATTGATCACGTGAATAGTGGAAGAGAAGTCGGGAGATTACGCTCTGCACTGTCGCCGCCCCCGCGCCTACGAGACGCCACCCCTGCGGGACTTTGTCACCGCACCCGCGCCTCAGTGCCGCCGCCCCCGCGGCCACGGTTCCAGCACCTGCGCCCGCGTGTTTCGGCGCCTGCTGCCTTTCCGTCCCTACGTCTTTCCGTTCTGCAGGTGCGTCTTGTACAGGATCTACGTAGAGTAGTATTGATCCTTTCCTTTCCTTTCCTAGTATGATCGGGTTAGTAGCATGCTAGGTACGTATACGAGGATAGAATGATGATGAGTATGATGTTGATATGTGCCGATTATGGCTTTGAGGTTTAGTTGTTTATCGAGGTTTTAAGTTGGATATGATCCATATGGATCCCTTGGGTCTAGGTGTGACCCATTTGATTGATAGGAGATGTAATATCTCTTTATGCCTTGTTATTAGGCAGTGTTGTTCTCCGGATAGGAGCTGATCGAGGTTGATTATATTCTGAGATTGAGGTAAATCCATAAGACTTACCTAGCTACCATCCCTATATTGGATGTATACATGAGTGATGTTTGGTATATGCTTGATAGCATGTGATGATTGATTTATACCGACCTATGGTTTAGTGACCGCCCATTGTAGGGATGTGACAACTTGCCCTGTCATCCCGCTGGGAGACAAGGAGGTTCTCTGCGGACAGGCCAAATCTGGAAGTGGGACGGGCACCTACCACTCCCAAAGGGTATACGGGAAAGTGTTACCAGATTACCACTACAACTGCTAATAGCATCGAGAGGCGAGGATTATATATTCCTCGTGTCACATATATTCATATACAGTTATATACACAATTGAGTGTATGACTTTACTAAAGATAAATAACCGGGTAAATGTGTGATAGCATGATGATGTGTTAATATTCCTTGACTTGTGTTTGTTGTTATGTATTTTTATATATATGTTTGGTTAGCTAACGGTTTTATACCGTGTTGTAGATCCTTTGCAGGTCAGGAGAACTGTAGAGTGATTCAGATGGAGTGATCCGCTGAGGGCTCCGTACACTAGGATTGTATGCGAGGGTTATGGGGATTTTGTATGTACAGTTATATGTTTTGGTTTGTACTCAGCGGTTCTTCTATAAACCTTTTGATATATATATACAATTTGATGTTTTGGTTTTAATCTATCTATGACTTGTTGTAAGATCCAGTGAACTTGTTGTCAGGCTAGGGTCAGGATCCATTTTGAGATCCTAGCCTAGTAGCGCCTCGAGTCCTACGGATTCGGGGTGTTACACTCTTTCGGCCAAAAGTAATGTTTCCATGTCTTAAGACAACGAACTAGAGCATATAGTTCTTTGTCATATGTAGGGTAGTTGAGCGAAGGACCGGAAAGTTTTTCACTAAGGTAGGCAATTGGGTGAGTCTCTTGTAAGAGAACTCCTCCAATACCCACATTCAATGCATCACACTCCACCTCGAAATTTTTTGAAAAGTTGGGAAGTTGGAGTAATGGTGCATTACAAAGACGGTCTTTGAGTGCATCAAACGCTCGAGCATGGGTATCGCGCCACTCAAACGTGACATCCTTGGTAGTAAGCTCATGTAACGGTGCCGCTACCGTGCTAAAGTCCTTGACAAAGCGTCGGTAGAAGCACGCTAAGCCGAGAAAGGCTTGGACCATGGTGACCGTAGTATGAGTAGGCCACTCCCGAATAGCACGAACTTTTGATTCGTCTACTCGTAGTCCGTCCTTAGGCACGACATAGCCAAGAGAGATAGTGGTGTCCGAGAAAAAGACGCATTTTTCAAAGTTGACATACAATTGCTCTTGTCTAAGGCACTCGAGCACTTGGCGAAGGTGCCCGATGTGATCCTCCAAAGACGTATTAAACACCAAAATATCATCAAAGTAAACAACGACAACTGTACCCAAGAATCGGCGCAAGACATGGTTCATGAGGCGCATGAAGGTGGATGCTGCGTTGGAGAGGCCAAATGGCATGACAATCCATTCATAGAGTCCATACTTCGTCTTGAACACCGTCTTCCACTCGTTACCTTCGGCCATCCGGATTTGGTGGTAACCGCTCCGGAGATCAATTTTGGAGAAAATGGTGGCACCGTGGAGCTCATCCAACATGTCATCAAGGCGCGGGATCAGGTGGCGGTATTTGACGGTGATTTGGTTGATGGCACGGCAATCAACACACATCCTCCATGATCCGTCTTTCTTTGGCACTAATATGACCGGGACGGCACATGGTGATAAGGATTAACACACATGTCCCCGTTCTAGGAGCTCTTGCACTTGACGTTGTAGCTCCTTCGTCTCTTCCGGACTTGCTCGGTACGCGGCACGGTTTGGCAAGGAAGCACCGAGCATAAAGTCAAGTTGGTCTTTGGGCATAATATCCTGAAATTCGGACAACAACAAAGACACCTCGTGTGGAACATTACTCGGGTCATGAGAAGTAGATAAACAAAACGGAACACGCAAGAAACGTGGAAACTTGCCTTCCATGACCGGTTGCAAATCATGCCGGCGGGCTAAGAGTATCCTCGGCTCACACTGTCCATGAATTACGGGGTCCGAAGATGGAAAAGATGCGCTTGTAGGAACGATGCGGCCTTTACTACCTTTGTACTCGGTAGCATGGACAAGAGGGGCGGTGTTCCGGGATTTAGAAGTACTAGCACCTACAACATCGGGACTCCGAGGAGGGTCCGATTTTGCCGGCGCCTTAGCGGACTCATATATAGATTGTTGCCTCTTCCTTTCCGCATAGTCAACCAAAATTTCGTGCGGAGTCATAGGCAAAAGTGTGACCCGTTTTCCATTATATTGGAACATACCGGTTAAGATAACCATCATGAAATGTTCGACGATCGAATTGCCATGGTCGTCCTAATAGGACATGTGTGGCGTCCATCTTGATAACATCACAAAGGACCTTATCAACATAGGCTCCAATAGAAAACGTCACCCAAGCTTGTTGTGTGACGGAGTCACACGCCTTATCGGAAATCCATTGGAGTCCGTAAGGTGTTGGGTGGGGGGACGTAGGCAACTTGAAGTGTTTTACCACTCCTTTGTTGACAATATTGCAACAAGAACCCCCGTCAACGATGAGAGAAAGACTCGTATTATTGACCAAGCAACGGAGTGGAAGAGATTCTCGCGTTGATCAATAGGGATATACGACGAGAAACAAGAGAGAATTTACCGGGTTGTGCCGGGGCGCAAGCAAGCTCGTCGTCACATGGTTCCATTCCAAAGTGCAGGTCGGCGTCTTGGTCATCCTCAATGATGATATGTCCATCTTGATGATCATCTTCTCCTCGAAATATAATGGGTCGGCAAACAAAACCCGTTTGGTTTTTGGACAATCACGTTGCACGTGACAAAAACTGCGGGGCCACGTGGTGAAGGTCCTTGTTGACCTCGAGCGGGAGGCGCCGGGGCCGCGGGGCCACGGTTTGGGGCCCTCTCATTACCCGCTTGCCTATTGGATTGACCCGTCCGTTGGGCTCCTTTGGAAGCGTCGGCATCTGGAGAACTAGGCACATCTCGAGTACAAGTGTTAGAAGAATAAGGATATTGACTCGAGAAAGAATTATACCTAAAATACCGAGGCGTCTTGAGTTGTTGCTTGAAAAGCTTCATGGCGGCATGGCATAATGCTCCCAAATCCTTATATGGGACAATCTCGAGCGGGCGCCGAATTGAAGCATTAAGCCCACTCATGAATTTGGTGCGAAGGACGGAGGGAGAGGCCGAGACTCCGGCCTTAATGTGCATGTCCTCATGTTTGGCCAAGTAAGCCACCGGAGTGAGGTTGCCTTGATTGAACTCGGCAATTTGCAACCGCATATCATTCTTGAAGTCCTCGGGCTTATACTTCTTGGTCATGACATAGATCAATTGCTTAAAGGTCGCAATCGGTGCCCATCCTCGCCTCTCACAGGTGGTCTCATACCGGTTCCACCAAGACTTGGCATCTCCTTCAAAGTATAGAGTTGTCGCCTCGGTTTTCTCAAATTACTCCTCATAATGACAATGTTTCAAGGCTCGTTTCATATGTTGCGCCCAATCAAGAAAAACACACGGATCATATTCACCATGAAAGATAGGGAATTTAACCTCACCTTCCCTACAAGCTCGGTAGGGGTCTGGACGGGGCGGTGGAATGTAGGCATCATCGGCAAGGGCTCGCCGGTGGCCGCCTTGAGGCCGGTGGCGCCCATGAATGGGTGGTTCTAGCCTAGGTGGGTTTGGGGGAGGCAACCATTCTTCACCTCGGTCTTGGTTCTCAAAAGGGTCTATGATGGGTGGGTGCCATGAACGGTCATGTGCCACCCGTTCCAAATCGGACTCATCACCGGAGAACTCGTTGAAGTTGTTTTGCTCATCGTACTCATCAAAGTCAAGGGTCGTCGGTTGTCGGGTTAACCATTGGCGACGGCATCCGGAACGATCATTGTCACGACCATGATTGTTGGTCGAGTTGGGACGGTACCGGGGCTCTTCCGGGGTTTGACAGTCGGTGCGGGGCACGCTAGGTGGGGTGGAGAAGGGACATACCGTTGGTGTTGAGGCTCATAATACTTGTGCCGATTTTCCGTATCGATCATGCTCAAGTCATCTTTAGTCAGGTCGGGGAATTCTTCGTCCTCTTCATGAGACTCATTTCCGTCAAGAGGTAAGGGGCGTTGACATTCAATGACGGACGCAAGCCGGGGACCGTTTGATGGTCCGGATCCCAAAATTCCCTTGCCTTTCCGTTGTGCATCGGATGTGGAAGCATTGACTCTTGTTGGGGTGGGATGTTGGGCAAGCCGTAGGGCCTTAAGAGCTTCTAACTCTTGCTTCAAGGCAATGTTTTCTCGCGTCAAGGCATCAAACTTTTGTTGTGCCTTCAAAGCTTCCAATTCTTGTGATATGGTGTCATTTTCGAGGGACAACGAAGCATTTTCTTGAGCCAAAGGTTCATTGGACTCTTGCGGACCATAATCTTGAGAAGTTTCCATTTCAACGTTAGTCATTGCTCCAAATCAGCACACAATTGCAAGCAATCAAATGAGCAAGGTGACAAGTTAAGTCAACTTTACCCAAGTTCAAGTGCGTTATCGGGTTCTACTTTGGGGAAGGCCATTTGGCGGTTAGGCAAGTAAGGCAAATCCAACAAAATTGAACCAATTACAAACAAATAAACAAGTGATATTTTGCAAACGTATGTAAGAAAATGGAGAGACAGAAGATGGACGGATTGTTCAGTCGGCATGCTTTGCTTGATTTCGGTCTTTGACCGTTTTGTTAAATCCGATTATTCGCATTTTGAGCAACACTTTTTTTTTTTGAGCACAAATCCGTATTGATGAAGAGTTTTTTCTTTTCTTGGAATATCAAAAGCGAGATATCCGAACTTTTCGTTAACAAAAATACCCCAAGAAATTTGGTGAAATTAATTAACAAAGTTGTCGGATTTTGTCGGTTTAAGAAAAAGACGGGTTTGATAAATGGTTTGATGGGAAACCAAATATCTCCTTTTTTTTGTTTTTCAAATCGATCAAAGGATAAAAAATAAAAAATAAAAAATTCAAGGAAAATGGATGAACATGATGAACAACATGAAGATCATGAGGAACAAATGAAGAACATCTTGAACAAACGAAGAACATCATGAACAAAAGGCTAAAAAGGTTGAAGATAATAACGCTCAAGAACAAGAGTAAAGAGAACTTAGCTTTGATCCCTTTGCTCTGATGCCAATTTGATGCGTCCTTGGAGGTAACCAAGGATATCTCCAGATCTAGATCAAGCAAAGATCGAACTACTCCTTGATTCTGTAACACCCCAAATTCGTAGGACTCGAGGTGCTACTGGGTTAGGATCTCACAATGGATCCTGACCCTAGCTTGACAACAAGTTCACTGAATCTTACAACAAGGCACCAATAGATTAAAACAAAACATAAAACTGATATATATATATATATATATATATATATATATATATATATATACATATCAAAAGGATGATACAAAGTAATGCTGAGTACAAAGTCAAACAGAAATCCGTACAACATAAATAACCCAAAATCCCACGATAACGCCTAGTGTACGGAACCCTCAGCAGATCACCCCTCTGGATCACTCTGCAGCTCTCCTAACCTGCAAAGGATCTACAACACGGTATAAAACCGTTAGCTAACCATACACATATATAAGAAGATGCTAGAGCACAATCACATATCAATAATATTAACACCTCATCATGATATCACACATTTACCCGGTTTATTATCTTTAATAAGTCCAAACACTCAAGAGTATAAAATTCGGTGTATATAAATGTACGTGACACGAGGAATATATAACCCTCGCCTCTGCGTGCAATAGCTAGCTGGAGTGGTATCAGCGCACTTGCCCGTATACCATATGGAGTGGTAGGTTCCCTTCCCGTATACCAGAACTAACTAGCTTACAAAGAACTTTCCAGACTCCACTACGGGATGAAAGGTAAGTTGTCGCAGCCACTACAATGGGCGGTCAATATAACATAGGTCGGTGACCATCATAACGCATGCTATAAAGCATATAACAAACACCACTCATGCACACATCCAATATAAGGATGGTAGCTAAGTAAGTCCTATGGACTTACCTCAATCTCAGAAGTCGTATCACTACGATCAGCTCTCACTCAGGTCCACTCCAAACTGGAGGACAACACGGCCTATACAAGGCATACATATATATATATATATATATATATATATCAAACTCCTATCACACACAAAGGGTCACACCTAGACCCAAGGGATCCATAAAGATCATATCCAACTCGTAAACCTCAAAGCCGTAACCGGCAAATCTATAGCATACTCATCAACATCCGATACCTAGCATGGACTAAGTCCCTCATACTAGGAAAGGAAAGGGGCTACCCAAATATGGGTAGTCCCGGGACAAGACGCACCTGCGTGATCAAGGGACACAGGAGCGGAGTAGTCAACCTGCAGGCGCGGTGACACGGGACGTAGGCAACGCAGGCAAGGCGCTGGCGCTACGGCAAGGCTTCCGCAAGGGCGGTGGCTTTTAGGCGCGGAGGCGGCTTTGTGCAGAACGTGAACCCGCGGTGATATGGGGTTAGCCGTCAGTTGGCCCGATCTTTCAACACCAAGACTCGCAATGAAGAAAATGGATAAAAGGTGGAAACTTGAAAATAAAAAGATGGAAGAATGATCCAATGATGGTGAAGGATCGATAGATGGATAGATCTGGTTGAACCCTTAAGGCAACCAAGAGCACGATAGGGAAACTAAGGCCCTAACACACAACTTGGAATGACTTGAAGAAGCCCTTCCGCTATAATCTCACACAGAGGGGAAAGCGATTGTCCCCAAAGCACGAGAATTCACCCGGAGATGATCGAGAGCACCAACTTGCCAATCCAAGTGACACAACTCAAAACAACACCAAAGTTGCTGGGCAAACGGATTCCGCTCACACAGTAAGGTGTCTCGATTCCACGAGAAGAGTATGGGATAGAAGAGAAACAATACTCGAAAGTACTTGTGTTTAATTCATTCAAAGGTTACAAAGTAGGACGTCCAGCCTAGACCTTATATAGGCTAGAGGTGCGTCATCTAGGGTTTCTTACGGGCTATGGGCTTGATCCAAGATCGAGCCCAATCTAGCTTAAAGAGATAAGATCAAATCTCCAAGAGATAAGATCAAAAATAAAAGGGAAATAAAAATAAACTAATGGGCTAAACTAACAAGTCTTAAAAAACCCAAAACAAATAATTAAAAGCAAGCCCATCTTTTATTTAAAAGATGCCCAAGAACGGGCTTTAAAATAATAGATCTAATTAAAGCCTTATTTAATAATAAAATAAACCCAATTAGCTCTAAATAAAACGTTCAACTCCTTAGACATGCAACTCCATGCTTCTTGACATCGAATCCTCCTCCTTGCCCATGCATACGTGATCATGCATGTCATCTCCCATCTCCAATCAAAGGTCTTCAATGTATCTCCGGAAATGGTCTTCTCATCACTTTCATGAATAATCTCCTTAACATGTTGAGGAATGTCCTTAATTCTTCCTCTCCTTCTCCTTAGAGTGATCAACACTCCTTACTTCCTATCTTCCATGCTCATGATCTCCATTCTGGCTAGGTCCTGAGATGCTCCTACATCATCCTCCCTTTCTTGAAAAGGATTCGTCCACGAATCATTGATGTCCATCCAAGGTGGCATCCATGCGTGTATAACACCTATAAGATCAACAAAGAACACATAAGAGTTTTATATACCTGTAGAAGAATAGATAACTAGATGAAACGGAACAATATTACTCCACATAAAAATTGTACATACAATGTCATAAAAATAATTTATAACTAAGTATGCCAACTTTATAAAGAAAGTAATAATATCATTCCATGGTATCATCTTAGTCAAATTATGTGCTTCCCTAAGATCCTTAATTAAAGCAAAAACAATATTTAAGGCATATAAGAAGTTTAAGAGTATCTCAAGATGAAATCTCAAGACGGGGTAAGCATATTTATCATCAAGGGTATCATATCCTATGATCTTCCAAATGATATGAAAGACATAATCATGAAGCCTTAATAACAAGAAAGGACACATAAAAAGACAAAACATCTTAAGAAACAGGGGAAAACAATGAATTGCAAGACCGCTGTTCTTAATAGTCTCAACTTTCTCTTTGACAAGACTTCTAGTATGAAGTAAGGTTTTTCCCATCACAAGGTAAATAAGGTACTTAGTCATGGAGCAATTAAATTAAGAATTGAATCTAGATGACACAACTAAATCAATATTCATGCGTAAAGGTGTATAAAATTCAGCACACTCTTCTTCATACTTAAGAAACTTATCATGCTCAATCAAATCTGTAGTTACAACATTATCCTTAATAGAATCAGCATATAACACAAGAGGTAAATGATGATCAACATGATTATCAAGAGATGAAGTCAAATCAGCACAAATAGGATGAGTAGATTCCGAAAAATCAGCATGTAACGCAATATTCATCCTAGATTCGGTATTTCTATCGATATGATCAATAGATTCCGAAAAATCAGCAACACGTCCAACAAAATCAACATGTAAAACAAAGGATGTGTGAATAAAATCAGCATACTCATAAACATATGACTATAATATAATATGCTTAGATGAAATCACATTCACAATATTAAACCTCTGAAAGTTAGTACATACAACAAGAAGTTTAACATCATTAATGTACTCATCAATAGGGGCATTTATTGCATTATAGACAATAAGATCAACATGCTCCTAAAAGGCTCCCTAAAGTCAACAAAAGGCATGATATGATCACAAGATGGTCTAAGAAACTTTTCAGCAATTAAATCATCATGTATCATAAGCTTTCCATTAACTATAGCCTTTAAGTCATGTGGTTCATCACCAACTAACTCTTTATCACTATGATCAAGCTCATCTAACTTAGAGAAAGAAGGTTTAGAATCACTCCCTGTTGGAGTTGCGGTAACCCCAATTACCCTGTCCACTGGGGATGATGAAGATGGACTACAAGGAGGCGTTTTAAGAGGTGAAGTAGGAGGTTGAAACACTTGGATTGACTGCTCCTCCTCCTGCTCGTTATCTCCTCTTCCACGGCTCTAAATTGTCTCTCCTCTTCGCCCGGTGAAGATGGACTTCCCGTAGGTATTGTTGGAGCTTCTTGGATCACATCTTTGGCGTTAGACGTTGCACACTCAGCTTCTTTGTCTGACGTCTGGGGCCTTTTCTCGATCCATGTGGCTATCTCGTCAGGGCTCATGGGTCTAAGTGTGATAGTAGTGCCCTGATGCTCAAAAGTATATCGATTAGTTCGGCCCTGGTGGCTGACATCTCGATCATATTCCCATGGTGGACCTAACAAAAGATGACAAGCAGTCATAGGGACAATGTCACATAAGATGGTATCTTCATACCTTCCTAGACGAAAACTAATGTAGACCTGTTTATTAATAGCCAACTCTCCTTGTTCATTTATCTAAGATATTTTATAAGATGCGGGTTGATCTATCAAGTCTAGTTGTAATTTAGTAACCATTTGTAAACTAGCAATGTTACAACAACTACCACCATCTATGATTAAATCACACACTCTATCCTTAATAACACATCTACTACGGAAAATATTTTCTCTTTGCTACAAATTTAGAGTCCTCAAGTTTTTCAAAGCATCAGGGAGTTTAGAGATACTCCCTTTCTTTGATTCGCCATCCGATGGTTGGGGTTGTGTCCTGTCCTCCTTTCCTGGTGTTGACATGATTCAAAACATTTAAACTCGTTAATTTTAGTTAAAGAGAAACTCTTAAGCTACCCTCTTCAAGTGTTTCGCTCAGTAACCTATCTCGTAAGCTTCGAAAGTCTAAAACATGCAACAACATCCACAACCAAAGGTACGAACACATGACCAAAACGTAATACAGCCCAAAAACATCCCCGTCCTATAATGTACGGAGACCCCGGCTGTCCACTCCTCCACCTCACTCGGCGGCATCCCTAACCTGCAAGTCATCAACAACCACGGTTTAAAACCGTTAGCTCATATTCGAAGCATTAGAAAAGAGGTGAAGGCACAAACACATACATAGCACATAACATAAAACACACAAGTCCGGTTTATTATCCTTATATTGTTAAGTCATATCCCGTTCTAATTCAACTTAGGTTTGTGACACGAGACCACCGTGGTCTCGCCTCGGTCCCTACTTACCGGCAAGGAATGGGACGGATGCACCCGACCGTATACCCTCCGGGCTAGTCGCCGAGATCCTCCTAGCCCCAGGCAAGGCTAGGCAGAAGATGTCACCGCCCGTTATCATACACTTGGGCCAAAATACATATAAGGTCGGTGGTCCTATTTCCCGGTTTAATAGTTATAACAAGAACATAAACACACACCACCAAACACACATCAATGCTAATACATAAAATACAAGCTAAGTAAGTCCGGATAGTTACCTCGTCCCAATGTTAAATCACAAACGCTCTCGCTTCCCTTGGGAAGAAGCACACAACCTGCTCACAACAAGATAACCATCAAAACCCGCTCAACTCAAGAAGTCTAGGACATCCACACAAATGATCTATGCAAGATCATTTGACTCTCATTCTAGGACCACATCCTAGAATCTCTCACACTCACATCTCACTCAACACATGAGGAGATCTCTCATTCTAGGACCACATCCTAAAATCTCTCATACTCACATCTCACTCAACGCATGAGGAGATATCTCAACAGCCTACTAACTCTCATATGATCATACTGAAAACCCAAGAACGAGTAAAAGCCTACTAGGTCTATCATGCTCATCACACTCTCCACACATGAAAGTAACACCCAACAGTTCATAACCTCAAAGATCTTGATCCTCAACCAAGGAGGAACAAGCTAGCCTAGAAGGTCCATCATGCTCACATACTCATATCCAACAATTACATCGAGCCTTAGGGGCTCCTAGGTTCACAACCACTAAGTGGCATTCAAAAGCTACTCTAGGCCATCCTAAGCATGCTACTAACATGATACAACTATAAAACTAAGGAAGAAACGAAGAGGAAAGGAGAGGAGAAGCCTACTGTTGAAGAAACCGCAGCCGCGGAGTCAAGTTGGCGCCCCCTGCGGAACACAGAAGCCGCCCCCGCGGAACCAGGAGCCACACTTGCGCCTTGCTGCCGCCTTGGAGTCGTGAGTCCGGCGCCGCCCCTGCGGCCGTGCCAAGCCGCACCCGCGGCCGTGCTGAGCCGCCCCTGCGGCTGGCCGCTCCCGCGGCCATGCTGAGCCGCCCCGCAGGTACTGTGCAGAACGTCGTCTTCTTCGTCTTCGATCGTGGATCCTTGGCTCCAAAGTCCTTCTTCTCTTGCTGGATCTTCTCCAAACACCCACCACTGGTCTTAGGCACCTCTCCTCGACCTAATCGAGCTAAGAACACAAGCATGCAAAGGACTTGAATGAAAACCTCTCAAAGCTTCATACATGGCCATGGATGAAGGAGGGAAGAAGAAAGGAGTGAGAGGCCATGGAGAGGAAGGAAGGAAGGAAAGGGAAGAGACTTACCACTCCAGATCTGCACTTCTCCTTCTGCAGCCCACACATGCAAGCTCCACAATCAACAATGGAAGAAGAAGAGAAGAGAAGAGAGGAAGGTTGGAGATGGAAAAAGAACGGGAAAGAGAAGAGAGGAGAGAGAGAGGGGACAAGGGCTGCAATGTGGGAGGGGAGCTGACCCCTTGTCACATCACCACGGAACGAGGGGTCGGAAATGACCCCTTGTCACTTCGACTCGAAACGAAGGGTTGGAAAGTGGAAAAAAGGAAAAACGACGAGTCGGCTCGGAATTTTAGGAATAAATTCCGGCACTAGGCACCTCGTGCCTGCGGGAAGAAGTATAAAACGCTCTAAGTCCTGAATAAAATTTCCGGGCATTACAACTAACCCCCCTAAAAACAAGTTTTGTCCCGAAACTTGCTAAACCCTACACTCTCGGACCAACACGTCTCGTAACCACGTGGAACTCATAAAACGTCAACTATCGGCTCTAGTCCAAGTGTACGTATAGAATCACATCAAGACCTCGCAAGGTACACATAAACTCATACAAACTGACATAACACATCATAACATAAACACACAGAACAACAAGGAAAAATCTTGGGACTAGCCCGACGGTCCCACCGATGTCGCTAAATCTGCGTAAAACTCAGGATAGTTCCTCCGGATACTATCCTCCGTCTCCCATGTAGCCTCATCGGCTCCTCGCCTCGACCACTGTATCCTCAGCATCGGTATCTCCTTTGATCGAAGGCGCCTCGTTCTCCGCTCTAAGACTGCTATCGGGTGCTGTGCAAAAGTATGGTTCGGCTCGACCAATAGGTCCTCGTGACTGATGATGTGTCTCGTGTCGTGTATGTACTCTCTAAGCTGAGAGACGTGAAATACCGGATGTATACCCTCTAACCGAGGTGGCAATGCTAACCGGTATGCCACCTCACCGACTCTCTCCAAGATCTCGAATGGACCGACATATCGGGGCTTAACTTCCCTTTAATGCCGAATCGCTTGACGTCCCGCGTCGGTGATACCCTGAACCACATCTGAGCTCCTACCCTGAACTCGAGAGATCTACGCCTCCTATCCGCATACGACCTCTGACGGCTCTGCGTGGCCAACATCCTATCTCGGATCAAAGCAACTCTCGCCACGTCGTCATGTACCTGATCTGGAGCTACAATGCTAGAACTCCCCGGCTCGTCCCAATATAAGGGAGTACGGCATCTCCGTCCGTACAATGCCTCATATGGGGCCATCCCAATCGATGCGTGCCAGCAGTTATTATACGAAAACTCGACCAATGGGAGATGATCGGGCCATACCTGACCCCAATCTAGTACACATGTTCGTAACATATCCTGGTCCATCTTACTCGTGCCTGGGTGCACTGAGTAAGGAGTGGAATGTGCCTCATGAAAAAAAATCCGCTCTCTCAACTCCTGGTCTGACGGTACACAAATACGACGTCCCTAGCGTCTCAGTAGCCCGTCTGCTCCTGCGATAAACTGCGGTGCCTCTCCTCGGGACACCCTGTCCCGGATCCTCCTTAAAATGGGAGATCCCTCCTACTTCTGCAGGATCTCTCCGGACAGGTCAGGTACTACCGTGTTGATAGGGGAGATCCCTCGTGGTACAATGAAAAGTTGAATAAATAAAATCACCAAATGAAAAAGATAATAATGGGGGCATTATTAGTGCATCTTGACGTGTTTAATGTTTTCATTACTTGTGTATGTGATTTAATATCCTTATCATTAGAACTGTAGCTAATAGTTTGTACCGTGTTGATAGATTTTGCATGTTAGGTTTCTGCTTAGAAATCGGGAGTGTAGTGACCAGCCAGATTTCTGTACTATGTAGTTAGTTGGGGTTAGTTTATTTCAGTACTAAGTTTAGTAGACGATGCTAATTTTATTTTTCTATGTATGGTCGTTGAACTTGGCTAGAATTAGTATTGTTTTCGCGCCTTTTTATTTTATAAGAGATTTTCCTTTAAAATATTTGTGCATTGTTGTAAAGTCTGAGTCTTATTGATGTCAAAGTAAGGCCGGAACCCACGGTGAAGTTCTAGCCAGTGATATTCCGAGTGCTCGGAATTAGGGGTGTTACAAAACTCATGAAGAAGAAGATGGAACTAAAGCGAAGGCGGCAAAAACGTAAAACCTGATTTTAAAAAAAATATTTTTAAACAACCCAAAAAATCTGGATTTATCTTATACAAAACAAAGTCCGGCCGAAAAGATGAATATAAAAACCGCTAGCTCCACCCTGTTGATAAAAACCGCTAGCTCCCTATTAATTAATCAGCATGACAACTTAGCAATTCAACACTACAATATTCGCCGATTTTACTAACATTCGATTCAATTCTCTAAGTCATTTGTTTTGATTTAAATTGTAGGTATATTTTTTTTCTTATACTAATTTATTTTAATGCATGAGTAATATTTTTAAGGACACTAGTTCCACCCTGCTGATAAAAACCGCTAGCTCCGCCACAATATATTATATATGTAAATTATGTACATTCTAATGCTAAATCACAATTATCAAATGCATGACAAACTACATGATGAGTTTTTTTTAAGATGTATTAGTCGCTCAAATACATATTTTGGTGGCCCACGCCATGCTGGCCAATTCCCTGGCCCATCTCCACGCCAGCCAACTTCTCACTTCCTCTTCTCCTTCCTTCTTTGTCACGCCACAGCCATCTCCTGCCAAGCTAGCTCTAGCCCTGCACCCACCTTTCATCTCCTCCACTCCCCTTCTTTCTTCCACCCTACTGGCCTGCTACTCCCCATGACGACTCCTCGACCCCCCAGCCACCTATAACTCCTCTCAATCTCTCTCGTCACTTGCACCCTGCTATCCTCTGTTTTCTCCCGCCTCACCTCAAGTCTTCTGTTACCGTATTTGTTCCCTCCCCGACTCACTACAACCACCTTTCTTCTCCCTTCTCCTCTATTAACACCGATGACCACCAACCCAATCTCTCTTCTTTTCTCCGGCCACCCAGGGGCGGATTTGGTAGGAAGCAGGCCCAACTCCAACCGGGAAGAAGTTTAAAAAATAAGGGAGTAAACAAATTTTTGCTAGGCTAAAAAATAAAAAAAAGTTAGTTAAAAAGCCCATTATATTTTGGCCCACATACACTCCATATTATTATTATTATAAGAAAGAATTTGTAAACATAAATCACCATCTACAATTACAATTAACGCTTCTTCTTTTTCTGACAATTGCCGATCAACTCCCCACTCTCCTTTGTGTTGTGTTTTATTGTTTTTTTTGAAAAAACCTCCAATTTTAAGTTTTAACCCTATTTTCACTCAAGGTATGTCTATTTCTCTTTTCCTTTATTATTTTAATTTTAATCTTTATTCACTTAACAAATTAAGTTAGTTTATTGAATCTTTTGATCGGTTTATAGAACTTTTAAAACTAGTGTTTTAATTACTTAATAATAAAAAGGAGTTAGACTTTGAATTTGCTTATTTTATTTGTTAACAAATTTATGTTCTATATTATATAAGACTATAATTTCAATTGTTTGTTACATGATATGTGGTTTTATTTCATATGATATATAAATTGCGAATTTTGGACTAGTGTACATTATAGTATTTAAAGGTTATAGGTTTACATAATTTATTATTTTGTTGGATTGATTATAAAATTTTTTTTTAAAAATCAAAAGATACGTGATATGATTTTAATGAGTTTGAGATTTTATATAATATTTTCATAACTTTTGATTTAACAGGATGTCTGATCCTCCCAAACCCAAAATTAGAAGATATGTAATCGCAAGTTTTAAATCTCTTTTGAATTATATATATTATATGATATCATAACCGTGTTTTAAGTTTCTACACTAATATTTTATTCGCTCACCTTAATTTGAGACAGTAGATCCGCCACTACGGCCACCGCTCCTCTTCTCCTTCACTCCCTCAGCTTCCTCACACCACCACCCTTACCCTTCTCGTGGAGCAAAGCTCTCCATCTCCTTCCTATCTCCCTCCGGCCACGCTACACCACCGGGACAACTACCTCTCTTCAGTTTCCTCTTCTCCTCCTCTCTGTTTTCTCGCGTTCCTTGCACCAACTTTCCGGCAGCCTCACCACCACCACCGATCTCCATCTCCACCGCTCTAGTCCCCCTCTCCTCGCCTGCGAGCTAACCTGCACACCATCTCATCCCTCCCTGGTTCATCGTCTCCACCACCACCTCGTCTCATCTAACCCTCTCATCTTATGTCGCAACCGGAGAAAACCGCTGCTGATGCCGGAGAAACAATCCCACCGACGCCCTACTCCACCCCGCCTTCGCATCGCCGCTCTAGTGTCATCGGGAAGCCACGCCGTCAAACAGCGCCGCCGGGAACTGCTCAGAACCGACCGAGCCATTTTCCAATATTTACCTTCGGGGCCCTTCTTTTTAGGTATAATTACAGAAAGGTCCCAAGTTTAATTACATCTTTTACAGTTTGTTTTCCGTTTTAACGTTTATGCCCTCGGTTAAGTAATTACGAATTTTGGCCCAACTTTCTATTTACGGTTTAAAACCCATATTTTCTATTATAGCATTTTTGCCCTCTGATGAGTTAATTACAGATTTTAACCCTAATTTTAAATTACAAAAATGAGCCAGATTTTATAGTTTTGCATAATATTCTATCATAATATATAATTATGATTTATAACCCTTGTTTTAATTACGAAAAACAACCTATATTTATATATATTACAATTTATGACAAAGTTTAGTTTTTCTAAGCTAAACTTGATTAGTTATATGGTTTAGGTTCGGATATACGCTCGGGAAGGGTCTAACTAGTCGAAGTTCGACAACCGTCGATCGGATTTCGTCTTTTTAAGTCAAGTAAGCTTTCTCAAAACCCTTGGTTAAGCTTGCATAATTAGAATCGAATCGGAATTTAGAGCGTAATATGCATTTTTTATTTACCTAGGAGAAGTGAAATTGAACTCGAGTTGGAATTAGGTAAGTCACTTCTACACTTATTAGACGGTGTTGTGATTTTATTAGGATATAGAGATATTGATTATGTGTTTTTATTTGCCTAGGTTGTTTGACGAGATTGATTGTCGTTGTTCATTTGGCTTATAAGCCGTTACGTGATTATCGAGGCAAGTACTTGTGAGCTTTTGTATATGAGAATGATTAAGTTTAAGCATTCATGATACCGCATGTATGATTGAGATGTTTTAAAATATGATCTAGCATGATGGCCATGATTAAGTTTAAGTCTTCATGATATTGCATGTATGATTCCGTTGTTTTAAATTTTGATTTGCTATGACGAGCATGATAAAGAGGTAGCCTTCATGATACCGTATGCATGATTTAGATGTTTGAAATTATGATTTAAGCATGATGAGAACGATAAGTATATAAATGTATATATGTTATGATATCTAGAGGAGGATGATCTTGGAGTCCATGAGGAATGCATGATATTACTTTTGAGTTAAGGGTATAGTATGATTTGAGGAGTCGGTTTAAGAAGCCTTGTGATCACATGATAATTAATTGAGACTAGTTAAAGATGTGTTTATCAAAATATATTAGAAAAGGGAACGGTTATGATATTGAGAATTTTGAGATTACTTGGTCTTTGACCTAATGTGCTTTTGCCATATATGTGTGTGTGTGTGTGTGTGTGTGTGTGTGTGTGTGTGTGTGTGTGTGTGTGTGTGTGTGAGAGAGAGAGAGAGAGAGAGAGAGAGAAAGAGAGAGAGATGATTTGGTTTATGACCATAGCGGGCAATTGCCCTTGTTATTTTCGTGGTCTATGACCATGACGACATTGTTGTCGGTATACCGTTATCATGATTCTTATTCACTCCTCGGTTAGGGTGGACCAAGATTACTAGTGGTATGCGGTTTGAGCGGGCCGATGGTTGTGCCCGACCTTAATGGATGGCGAGGGTTCACCTGATCCGTGTTTACTATGTCCATCCCGTAGTAGGGGTTTAGGAGGTACCCTTCGGGTTCAAGAATAGGCTTGAACTTTAGCTAATTTAGCAATTAACAAATTGTATTTGAAAACAGTTTTTAAATAAAGATTGCTCAAGCGATGATTTCATATTATGATTTGGATTATTCGTTGGCTAACTGGTGAATTAATGAGAAGAAGAGTTACAACCAACCCCAACAAGGGTGAAAAAAAAACATACAAACCGTGGAACAAAACCCACACTTCTACCCAAACTATTGCCATCTAAGCTCCACCAGAGCAGAAACAGAACAACGAACAAAACATGAAACAGAATGAAGACAAGAGGGCCAAGACAACGCCAAAGAAACACAACACAAACCTCAGGAAAAACCCGGTTCAAGAAACAAAAGTAAACAAAACCCTACAAAACAACCACGAACAAAAACTCAAAGCTTAAGATGAATGCGTTGACATAGCCCGGATGTGCCTCTGTCCTGGATGCTGCAAACTCAAGGCAAAAAGTAGATAAACTGTGGAAAGATCTATTAGTGAAAATGTAACACCCCAAATCCGTAGGACTCAGAGTGCTACTGGGCTAGGATCTCACAATGGATCCTGACCCTAGCCTGACAACAATTTCATTGATCTTACAACAAGACACAAATAGATTAAAACAAAACATGAAACTGATATATAAATATCAAAAGGTTTATACAGAGTACTACTGAGTACAATCCAAACGTAACGAATATATACAAGATCAAAAGTCTCAAACCCACGAGGACGACCTAGTGTACGGAGCCCTCAATAGATCACCCTCTCTAGATCACTCTGCAACTCTCCTATCCTGCAAAGGATCTACAACACGGTATAAAACCGTTAGCTAACCATACTCATATATAAGAAGATGCTAGAGCACAATCACATATCAATAATATTAACACCTCATCATGATATCACACATTTACCCGGTTTATTATCTTTATAACGTTAATCACTCAAGAGTATATAAATCAGTATATGAAAATACGTGACACGAGGAATGAATATAATCCTCGCCTCTGCGTGCAATAGCTAGCTGGAGTGGTATTAGCGCACTTTCCCGTATACCATATGGAGTGGTAGGTGACCTTCTCGTATACCAGAACTAACTAGCTTAGAGAGAACTTCCCATACTCCATTACGGGATGAAAGGTAAGTTGTCACAGCCACTACAATGAGCGGTCAATATAACATAGGTCGGTGACCAACATAAAGCATGCTATAAAGCATATAACAAACACCACTCAAGCACACATCCAATATAAGGATGGAAGCTAAGTAAGTCCTTTGGACTTACCTCAATCTCAGAAGTCGTATCGCTAATCAGCTCTCACTCATGTCAACTCCAAACTGGAGGACAACACGGCCTATACAAGGCATACATATATATATCAAACTCCTATCACACAAAGGGGTCACACTTAGACCTAAGGGATCCATAAGAATCATATCCAACTCGTAAGCCTCAAGACCGTAACTTGCATATCTATATCATACTCATCATAAACCGATACCTAGCATGGTACTAGTTCCCTCATACTAGGAAAGGAAAGTAGCTACCCAACTATGGGTAGTCCCGGGACAAGACGCACCTGCGTGATCAAGGGACGCAGGGGCAGAATGGATAACCCGCAGGCGCGACAGGGAGCAGCCGCAGGCGCGGTGACAAGGAATGCAGGCGACGCAGGCAAGGCGCTGATGCTGGCGCGGGCGCTGCGGCACGGCTTCCGCAGGGGCGGTGGTTTCCAGGCGCGGGGGCGGTGACAATGCAGAACGAAACCCCACGAGTTGTCTTTCACTCTTTACGTGATTAATTCACGTCTCCTCTCTTCCAGATTCACATTCATACATATACATACACAAGTTAACATCACCCTATGATCAAAACAACTAATCATAAGCTAAGGAAGGAAGAACCAACCAAAGAGAAGAAGAAGCAAGAGTAGGAAGCTTACCACAGCTGTGGTTAGCTAAGGAGTTGATCACCAACAATCTTACTGGCTTCCAAGCACAGCAACACTCATCAAAAGTATCATCATCATCAAAGCCACAACAAATCTCTTCCACAACCAAGGAGAATCAAGAACAAGATCAAAGAAGATAAAGGAGAAGCAAGAAGGACGTGAGAGAAGCTGGAACATGAAATGAAATGGAACCCTTGCTCAGCAAGGTAAAACGAAGAAGTAAGGGTGAAAGGTAAAGCACGGTCAAAAGAGTCAACAAAACCGGCTGCAGCCGCAAGAAACCGCAGAGGCGGTTCCATGAGCCGTAGGGGCGGAAACCCGCAGGGGCGGCAGTCAGGCCTGCGGGTGCGGAAAGACCAATCTCGGCCAAAGCCAATCTCGGCTAAGGTCCAAAGCCGAGGTAACACTCTCAAATCTCACCCCCCCTAAAAACAAGTTTCGTCCCGAAACTTGCAAAGTCCTGAAACCACTCAGACTCAAAAGCCGAGGTAACACTCTCTATAACCTCAAACATAAGCATGGAGGAAATCATCAACTCCAGCAGCAAACTATACTATCCAGGGCCTAGAGGGAAAACCATCTCTAGCCAACCATAAACATATCACAAGGCATAGAGGAATCACTCTATATAACCTCAAACATAAGTATGGAGGAAATCATCAACTCTAACAGCAAACTATACTATCCAGGGCCTAGAGGGAAAACCATTTCTAGCCAACCATAAACATATCACAAGGCATAGAGGAATCACATCTCTAGCCGTATCATATCCATAACAGAAAGGCATGGAGAAAGAACATCTCCAACACTACTATGTCCATCAAAATAACATGGAGGAAAGAACCATCTCCAGCTGAATCCTAAACGTATCACAGTAGCATGGAGGAAAGAACCATCTCCAGCTATAAACAAGAATCATACTAGCACAACAAGATCTAATAAGATCTACCCGGTGATCCTATTGGTGCATCTAACTCAGCAGAGAACTCGGGATAGTTCCTCTGGATACTATCTTCAGTCTCCCATGTAGCCTCCTCGGGTCATCGTCTCGACCACTGTATACTCAACATAGGAATGTCCTTCGAACGCAGGCGTCTCATACCTCGCTCTAGGACTGCAATCGGATGCTCAACAAAAGTGTGGTCCGGCTCAACCACCAAATCCTCATAACTCACAATGTGTCTCGGATCTGGTATATACTCCCTCAGTTGAGACACGTGAAACACAGGGTGAACACCCTCTAATCTCGGAGGCAAGGCTAATCTGTAAGTTGCGCTCCCAACCCGATCCAGAATCTCGAACGGTCCGACGTATCGGGGACTCAACTTCCCCTTAATGCCAAAACGCCTAACACCTCGTGTCGGGGACACTCTCAGCCACACATGGGCTCCAACTCTGAACTCTAGAGGTCTACGCCTCCTATCAGCATAAGACTTCTGACGGCTCTGCGCAGTCAACATACGCTCTCTGATCAATGCTACTCGAGCCATATCATCCTAAATCTGATCAGGTGCTAAACCACTGACACTGCTCTACTCATCCCAGCATAACGGGGTACGACATCTCTGTCCATATAGTGCCTCATATGGGGCCATCCCAATAGATGCATGTCAGCTGTTGTTGTAGGAGAACTCAACAAGTGGGAGATGATCTATCGACACTTGTCCCCAATCAAACACACAAGCTCGCAACATATCCTCCAGCGTCTGAATGGTCCTCTCTGACTGACCATCTCTCTGAGGATAGAACGCAGTCGTGAAGTGCAAAATCGTCCCCAGGGCAGTCTGAATCTGCTGCCAAAACCTCGAGGTAAATCGCCCATCTCTGTCTGAGACGATCGTCCTCGGTACACCATGGAGTCTCACTATCTGCCTAGTGTACTCCTCAGCTAATCTGCTCACCGGCCACGTCTCCCTAATAGGAATGAAACGTGCCGTCTTCGTCAATTTGTCCACAATAACCCAGATG
This sequence comes from Fagopyrum tataricum, assembly GCA_002319775.1. Classification (NCBI taxonomy): domain Eukaryota; kingdom Viridiplantae; phylum Streptophyta; class Magnoliopsida; order Caryophyllales; family Polygonaceae; genus Fagopyrum; species Fagopyrum tataricum. The sequence goes on along the minus strand of CM008282.1, from coordinate 15,877,244 downwards.
GCATCAAAACTTCGGCTCAACCTCAGTCCAGTCACAAAATCCATGGTGACGTCCTCCCACTTCCTATGTGGAACAAGAAGTGGATGGAGTTCACCTCCAGGTCTGAAATGCTCAATCTTGACCTACTGGCAGGTCGCACACTATGCCACAAATCTGGCCACATCGGGCTTCAGCCCTCCCCACCAATATAGACGTCTCAAATCCTGATACATCTTACTCGTACCTGGATGTACAAATTAAGGTGCACAGTGAGCCTCCTGTAAAATCCTCTGCCTCAGCTCTGTATCAGCAGGTACACAGACGCGACCGCGGCGCCTCAAAACTCCATATGCTCCAAGCAGGAACTGTGGTGCCTCATCCCGAGACATCCTATCTCGTATCCTCATTAGTGTCGGGCAGGTCTCCTGCTTCTGTTGGATCTCGCCCAACAGATCAGGAAGGACCTCAAAAGTACGCATCTGGGCATCCTTATCAGGAAACTGAATGTCCCACTCTAACTAGATCAAATCTCTTTGTAACTGATGTTGAACTGTCAATCTAGCAATTGCCTGCTCTCGAGGCGTCTTCCTGCTCAGGGCGTCGGCGACAACATTCGCCTTCCCTGGATGGTACAAAATCTCCAGATCAAAATCCTTGATTAGCTCGAGCCACCTACGTTGGTGGTTATTCAATTCCCGCTGCGTGAAAATATACTTCAGACTCTTATGGTCTGTGAAGATCTGACATGTAGCACCATACAAGTAATGTCTCCAGATCTTCAGTGCATGAACTACCGCTGCCAACTCTAGATCATGAGTCGGGTAGTTCTTCTCATACGTCTTCAGCTGTCGAGACGCATAAGCAATAACTCTGCCTCGCCGCATCAAAATCCTAGCTTGAATGCATCACTATAAACCACAAAATCCTCAGTACCCTCTAGCTGTGCCAAAATAGGAGCAGAAGTCAAACGCCTCTTCAACTCCTCAAAACTCTGCATCCACTGATCAGACCACACAAATCTGGTAGTCTTCCTCAGCAAACTCGTCAGTGGACGGGCAATCACAGAAAATCCTTCCACAAAGCGTCTGTAATAACCGGCTAGGCCAAGGAAACTACGTACTTCCTTGACGTTCGTCGGTGTAGTCCATGTTGCTACTGCCTCAATCTTCGTTGGATCCACCTTGATCCCCTCAGCTGATACTATATAACCCATGAATGCTACCTCTGGCATCCAGAACTCACACTTAGAGAACTTAGCATAAAGTTCTCTATCCCTCAAAACCTGCAATACAGTCCTCAGATGTCCTGCATGCTCCTCTCTACTACGAGAGTATACCAGAATATCATCAATAAAAACCACCACAAACTGATCCAAGAAGTCGATGAAGATACTATTCATCAACTCCATAAAGATGGTTGGGGCATTCGTAAGCCCAAATGGCATCACTACAAACTCGTAGTGGTCATATTTGGTCTGGAATGCTGTCCGGTGCACATCCTGCTCCCTCACCCTCAGCTGGTGATACCCGGAACGCAGGTCAATCCTGGAGAACACAATCTCTGTAATCTATACATAACCTCATTGATCCGTCCTTCTTCCGTACGAAGATGACAGGTGCTCCTCATGGGGACACGCTAGGGCGAATGAAACCCTTCTCAGCCAACTCCTTGAGCTTCTTCTTCAGCTCCAGCATATCGACAGGCGCCATCCGGTATGGGGCTTTCGAGATGGGTCTCGTACCAGTCTCTAACTCGATATTGAAATCCACACTCCTCTGAGGCGGCAAACTAGACGACTCAGCAAAAACATCAGTAAACTCACAAACAACTGGGATATCCTCTAATGCTGGACTCTCCCCCTCCTTCGTGGCATAACACCAGAAGGCCTCGCAACCTTGTGCAATCAATCTAGCTGCCCGTATAGCGCTGATAACTGTGCCTATCTTTCCAAGGTCCCAACCTCGGAAAACCTCTATCTGGCCTAACTCGGTAGAGAGGGTAACAGTCCTCCTACCTACATCTAGAACTGCAGAGTGCCTATCCATCCAGTCCATACCTAGAATGACTTCTTCATGCTCTAATGGCATGACAAAGAAGTCAACTAGTAACAAACGGGTCCCTACAGAAATGGGACAACCGTGAATCTCACGGGTACCTTTGACCCTACCACCATTGGATAACCCTATAATAAAGGGCATACCCTCAACTGTATCTAACCCAAGACGCTCTACACAGGCATCAGAAATAAAAGAGTGCTTAGCACCAGTATCAAATAAAACTCTAATAGGTAAACCATGAATCAGAATGGTACTTGTAGCAGTAGGTGCAGCTGGCTCCTCTACACTCCTCAACTCAAAAACACGACCCTGTGGGCCTCTGGTATCAGTGGTGCCCCCACCACGACCTCTGCCTCTACTCGACCCAGGAGCAGATCCCTAAGTCGTAGGGCGATCTGGGACCCTCTGTTATCCTTGAGTCTACTGCTGCTGAGGTGGCCTCTGCCACCTCCCGCTGCATTGACAGGAGAAGAACCTTGTTGAGAAGAAGCTCCGACCTGGCGGCAGTAAACAACCCTGTGACCTTGCCTACCACAGGTGTAGCAAGTCACTGATGGCCTCGTGCACTCTGGCCTCATATACCCTAGACCTCCACAGTTAAAACACTGACGTCCCTTCTCTGCAACCGGTGCAGTTGAGGGCTGACTATGGCTTCTCTGACCACGCCAACCACTAGCAGAACCACCAGTACCACTGGTCTGCCCTGTATGCTGCCTCTTCTCAGACCCTTTGGTCTGAGAAGCTCTCCTATGACTCGCCCGCTCTCGCTCATAGTCGGCGGCTCTATCTTGGTAGTCCATCAAGGACTCACAATGAAATCCCGCCATATAGGCCCGGGTAGTGTCCCTCAGTTATCGGGAAAAGAGATAAACGTGCTAGTCTGCAGAAGGTGCAGCTGGTCCCAATATTGGCAGCTCCTCCTGAAACCTCCTGATGGCCTCAGAGACTAGTACATCCTCAAACCCAGCCTAAACAAAATCTCGCAGTTTCTCCCTCCTCAGAGAGGCAGGGCAGAAACACTCTCTAATCATCGTCCTCATCTGATCATAACTGGTAACCTGACCCCGTACTGATCTCCACAAGTGTTGTGCAAGTCCCGGAATAAAGTCTGAACCAGCTCGATCTATCTGTGAGCTGGACAACGAATAAGAT